>ML779211.1:1615500-1635746 GCA_009831015.1 Picea engelmannii
CAAGAAGGGATAACATAAGAATCCCGAGAAGATAAAAGAATTAATGGGAATGGATAAGGGTAATTAAATGTAGGGATAAGGAATTTAATGGAAGGAGGAGTGTCGGTGAAGGGGGGATAAGGAAGGAAGGAAGGAGTTGGAGGAGGGGATTCTACGGGGGGGGATTGTTTTCTTGCTATGGGCAGAGACCCGAGAGGGGCTGTGATATTGGTGTGCTCAAATTGAGGCATGGGATTTTCTGGTTGTGACATATTGATCAGGCAGGCACCGAGTTGCTAGAGGTTTTGGGCTTGGAGGGCCAGGATATCCATAGATATCCTGGAGCTAGGTCGTTTTCCTAGTTGGCAGGGTGGACAATAGTTTTGGGCAATTATTTTTCTGTGTTTGCAACAGGACTGGACTGTGTAGCAGGTAGCAGGAGAGCAGCAGCAAGGCAGCTGGCAACGGAAATTAGCAACAGAACCAGGTAACATGTTAAATTATGCATTTATTTTCTTTTGCTATGAAGTCGTTAATCTTTGATGAATCTAAATTACTGAAGTCGCTGGTATGAATATCAATTTCATGCTGAATAGATATTGTCTTAGTTAAGAAATAAATTGCTTATGAGGATAACGATGTTTAGATATATATATATATGGGCATTACAACGAAATAAACACAGTTATCAATTCCATAATATGTTATGATCCCGATCAGACCTAGTGAAACACACAGTAACCTCCAACTTGCAATTAACCTTATGTTGTAAGAACACAATGATCGAAGGTATAATGAGAAGAGACAACCCTTCACTATATATTATCACTCATTCCCAATCACAACTTTTCAACCAATTAAATCAAATAAAGATGAGATAGGTACTCGATGCAACTATCATAATCACTCCACTTTACAACCAAAAGGATGCCCGATAGGAGTAAGAATAGTTGGGGGTTTTTTAAATCAGGCTCTGTCGCAACAACATAAAGAGGTAATCAAGAGTTCGCTCGGTATTCAACATCACAGAGAACTGGAGGTCCTCAAAACATACAACCATAGGCAAAGACCCTTTGATACAAGAATAGTAGAAAACACAAGCTTCCTTATAACTCTCGGTCTGGGCAATGGTGCAACAATTATCTACAGAGAAAACAACGATGGGTAGGGTAGACAACCGATGCACATGGTGTGTTTTGCATTTGTAGAGGAGAAGCGAATTTCCATTGGACAGAGACAGTTACCTAGAACACACAGAGGTATAACCTCTTTCAATTTATTAAGAGTTGAATCATTTGACAACAATTCCAGTGAGAATGCATAACTCGAGGCACAACTTATATCACCCAACACCCATATAGTATATATATCGACATAATGGCCACCCTAAGACTGACTTTCAATATATATTTGATGCCAAAACCATGTGCATAATCCCACGACCACGACTCTGTAAAAACACACAACAACCAAATAACAGTCCGAGAACCATACACAACAACCAAATAGAAGTCTAAATATGACTGAACAGGTTACCCTCATAACTATGAGGAAGAAACCAACAAGAATACACAAAGCGAAATCCTCTACCAAAAACACAGAGCGATAATACCCATATTCTTTTAAAATCCACAGAGACCCATCACAATTTTCACCAACAGAAAAACCAGTGAATGCACAACTCAACTAACCAATTCCTTTACTTGCAAATCGAACAACCACATAGTCATTCCAGAGAGAAAAACCACGCATTTACATAGTTGAAATTCTCAGGAAAACACAAACCCATGAATTACTGAGCCATTGTTCGTTCATACACAGAGCGTAATTTATGAATGGGGTGAAAAAGAACCGTACATGTAACCAATATCTTAAAAGGGGTGAGTTGGGCGAGTGTTTCCTTACCAAGCTTGAATTTCGAAGCTTAACCACCAACAGATCGGAATGAAACAATAACCATACTAGGGTGACGACCTCATGGGGGGAGTATGGAGTGACGTGCATTTACTACACATTGCTTCCATATCCTCATATATTCAATTCCGAAGTACACGACAAACAATGCTCACTAATGTATTAAAACCATGTAATAAATTTCCAAACTATTGAAACCTATGACCATATTCCTTGCCAAATGTTCCACCCAAAAATTCACGTTAACCATTGCCAATTCCTCATGCCATACCATATGTATTTCCACATCATATGTGCTCACCATAACTCAAATGAAAATTACATAGCCACTAACTAACCACTTAATAGTTAGGACTAACACTAACATGTTTTATATTTTCATTTGCACATAACTTCTAATATAGCATAAACATAGATCCTTTCTTTTAGGATTTTTTTTTTCATAAGTTTCTTCCTTTTGTTTTGGTTATGTCATTACTAACATATTTCTTGTGCATGTGTAGCCATGTAAGAAATCATGGTGACATGATTAACATAGAAACAGTAAATATATGCCACTCAGAACATAAAAATAAAGCTTTGAATAACATAACATTCCATAAAATGCATCATCCACCTGCCACTATGTCAAAACAAAACCAAGACTGCATCGTCAACCATATAAGACCTTGTAAGAAACATCAAAAAAACAACATAAAATGTGTGATATGACTATGTCTAAGCCTCCATTCTACTAGGGGGTCTCACCTACTAGTATCATATATTATTAACATAGTTTAAATAATAGGCTTTAGCAATACTTTGCGAGTGAAAATCCTCATTGCGATTTTAATCGTCAACAATCCCTAGGTATGTAAACCCTCTTACTCCCTAGGACATGTAAACCAAACTCAAGATAGATCAAGGAGAGTGTACACCCATGTACTCCTCCAAGATACCTTGCAATAAAATACTTGTAAACTAGAAAATCAAGAAAACTTGATGGAGGGTGTATGCACTTATACTCCTCCTAGGGTTTTAACCTACGTATCATGAAAGAGCATGAAGAATGCAGATTTTCCTTACCAAAACCAAGAAAGTTGCAAGATCAAACCCTAGTTTCACCAAGACAAACCACCCATAAGAAATAACAAGAGTATACAATAGGTGCACATCACCTTAGCTCATTTATTCACTAAGAGATATACCAAAAATAATTTGCAAGAGAGAGAGATACCAAAAATTCTCAAGTATAGAGAAAAATTCAGCCAATGTAGTCTTCTCACAATGGGAGAGTTATGATAAAATGAAATAGAAATGATATTTATTTATACAAATATTCTAAAAAATATTTTGTCCACATTCAAAGGGTAAACCACAAGATAATGGGACAACAACCCTTACACTTACCCCTTTGCCAAAATAACATTTTTTAATTCATAATTTTCACATAAGAGAAACCTAAAAAACATAGCGTCACCCTCTTGGGGCAACGTTTTGACACTTTTAGGTCAAGTAGTTGGGTTGGAGATGAGTTCACTAGGCCTCCAAAGGACAAATGCATTCAAGGTAACTCTCTCCTCCATGATCCAAGGGATCTCTCCCTCAAAACATGCCAAGTGTCTCCAATCACCAGCAAACCCTAGCCCTAGGGTGACGTCAAACCCTTAAAGGTGATGTTTTAGCCTCCAAAGGCAAGCCATTTGGCTTGTAAGGGCTGGGTGAGATCCTCCAAGGTGTCATCTAGGCCTCCAAAGGCATATCATCATCATTCGATGTGTGGGTCCTAGTATCCAACCTGTGGGATTCAAGCCCCAAGTTAGACCAAGGTAGGCTTGTTCTTCCAAATATGTCCACCAACTAGGTCCTCCAAAGACAATGAATACACCCTCCAAGGATCCCAAGTAAAATGCATCATGATGAGTAAATCAAATCAATTAAATATCCATCCAAACATGTACATCCAAACAACCTCGTCAAAATAAACAAGTGCTCAAAGACCCTATGCAATTTTCCAAGTTTAGGTATGGGAGGGTTGACAAAACGACCTATTGGGTGAATCATACCTCAAGTTTAAGGGTATTTCCCAAGCAAACCTTTCTCTAAGTCATGTGGATAAAGTAACATGAATGGTGACAATACTCTTGGGCATGGGTTTCATGACATACAAGGGATTGTAGTGTATCATTTATGGGTTCCTTTGTAGAGGGTGTGTTGCACCTTCGTCTTCAATGCAACCTTTTTCCAATCCCATTTATTGCATTTTATTCTTTTAAGATGTTTCCAGGTTGAAATCAAGGTGGGGATTCTACCTAAGCAATAAAAATAGTGCCCACCTTGAATCTACCCTAGTCACATCATGCTTCCCCAAGTTGAAAACATGTTTGGGGATTCTACCTAAGCATGAAAAGCAGTGCCCACTGTTATTGCACAAGTTGTAGGTTGGGAAAAGATAGACCCAACTACAAATTGGTGATAAATAAGGGACACAATACCCAATTCCACCTCGATATAGGTCCCACGCTTCAAGGGTGACTAGGTCACTCTAGGGAGGTGATCCCAATGACCCTGGGGGGATTGAGACAGATGGAAGGGAAGGAAAAGAATTATCCACCTGAAGTTCAATGATGGAAGAGAAAAGTGGCTTTGATGACTCATCTCTGGTTGGTTTAAAGTTTCCAAGTCTTCGGGTACCTGCAAAAGTGATTGTACCTACCCGAGACACAAGAAAAACCACACTTGCATATAGTATGTTAGGTGGACAAGCAAGTCAAGCTTGTTGTCCCTAATTTGCATCGATCAAACAATATTAACTATCAATAATATAATGATAATAGAGGCTGCAATTAAATCTTCTACAAGTTCAGTTAAACATGCAAAAGGTGAACCAACAATGAGTAGTCTAGCTTGCAAAAAATAGTATGAAACTTGAGCAGTCAAACAAGGTTGTTATAAAACATTTCTACAGATAATTTATCATCCTTATGGATTTAACATATAATGCATTACATAAGAAAAAATACCCAATGAAACTTACCTAAAAGTTGACCAAAAAGTGCGTTATAACAAGTAGAACATGAGGGCAAAGTAGCTTAAGTCTAGGGTTAGTTTGTGAGATATTAGTGTGAGAAACGTTAGGATTTTTACAGTCTTATGGAGGTAGTTTTATTTTTTTAACGACAACAAGGTGTATTAAGATATAGGGGATGCATAAATGAGGAAAAATAGCCTAGGGCTCAAAGAAAAAAATCCAAGTGAGGGCTCTTGAATACCTTGACTTTTCACGTTTACCAAGGCAACAATTTATTTCTCCAATGAAACAAGTGATGACTAGTGCTTTTAATGGTTGGGTTAATGGATTCAAGAAAAGAATAATCTAGAGACACTACCTTCCTTGGGGGTGCAAATCCTCTTACTCCCCAAGGAAAGTATCCCTAGCTAGGGTTTAGACTAAGAGCCTGGTGTATGCACTTATACTTCTCTTAGTAAACCCTTGTTAAATCAATAATACTCAAGAAAAAAATATGACGGAGACTAAGGTGGGGGTGCATGCCCTTATACTTCCCACCTAGCTCTATAAAAATAACCTTGAATTGAAACACAAATGATAATACAAAGAAAATTTTCTTACCAATTCAAGGAAAGATGCTAAGATAAACCACCACAATAGCAAGAGAAAATCCTTCCAAGGCTAGTGCATTACTTTCACCAACTAATAACCAAGAAATATAGCCATCCATAAGAGAACAAGAGAGAAATAGACAAATATAGAAAAAAAAATAGTCCAAAGCCTCTCCAAATGGGAGAGGTATGTTTTAAAATGAGATCTTATGATCTCTATTTATGCAAAATGTCATTCACATAGTTTTTCCACATTAGCAAGGGTAAAACATAAGATAAGGGGTCCACAACCCTTATCTTACCTGATCCAGATTATTTTCGGCACAAAATGAGAGCGGAGATATAATAAAGAAATGCACAGAGATATCACATATATCCAGTAATATAACATAAATATATCATATATGAAACCATAAACACAGAGATACAATAATACACGATTTCTATTAATGAAAGAAATGTACAGAACTGTAAAAATATAGAGTGAAAGATTTGCTAGAATGGTGGCAGCTTATCTCTGAGAAGAGATGTGACGGCTACTCGCATTCGCCAGAAGATGATTACAATGAGGCTATAGAGGCGTTTTTACAATAAACAGGAATGCCAAAATCCCTAGACATCCAAAAACCTAACCCTAGGAGATGAAGTACCAAAAGTCATGTGGGCCCCGTTTGGGTAAGTTAGTACATCAACTTCTCGGGGTCATAACTTTTGCATACGATCTCTATTTTAGGCATATGATAGCTCATTGGAAAGGTATCATCGAGGAGATTCATTTTGGGGGATCAATTATGCCTTTGGATATCATTGAGAACCTCGATCTCAAAAAAAATTCATTTAGGCCCTAAAAATGGCCCCGGAAGTTAAAACCTGCTAAAAATAGTAAATTGCCAAAATTGCCATAAAACTGTTTTGAGCCAGTCGAAAAAGGTGGGTGGCCACCAATATCCACCTGGATAAATCCTCCCTCCTTAGGAAGCAATGGTCTCCATTGCATTGAGTTCCCAGGGGAGAGGGAAAAGCGTTTGTTGGATCTGCATCTGGGTGAGCTGCTTGTATTGTTGGGGACGTCACGTTGCTTAGTTTGTGGAAGTCTGTCATGAACCTGTTGAAGTTGAGGTTGTTCAATAAATCGAGCTGCATGAGAGGAAAGTGTGCAGAAGGAATCTTTGTGCTTTGTTGCAACCTTGTCAACCTGCTTCTATTGGATAGAAGGTGCAGGGGGCGAGACTGTAGTGGTTGCAATGTCCTTTTGTTCCCCTTTTGAACAGATTGTGAATAAGCTGAATTTTGCAGTATGAGATACTAACTTGCGACACTTTTTAGGTGAAATAATAGTTGGAACTACCTCTGGTATTTTGTAGAGATGACCCCCCAAAGTAACAATGACACTACGGGGTTGAGACTCATAAATAGCATGGCGCTTCCACATATATGGCTAGCCCAAGAGAACATCACAGACATCCAGTGGGGAAACATCACATAATACCTCGTCCTTGAAGGGTTGGATGTCGTATGACAATCGACATTGTTGGCTGACATGAAGATATCTTCTTTGGCGAAGCCACCTAATGTTGTATGGTTGTGGGTGTGGTGTTGTTGAAAATCCCAACTGTTTGACGACCTCTGTTGAGATGAGGTTCTTCTGGCTTCTGCTATCAACAATAAAATGCAGCGGGGTCCCATTCACCCACATCTTTGAATGAAAAAGGCACTCCCCCTATTCAGGATCTGTTGGTTCTTATGGTTGAATTGCTGCAGTCGCGACAATAGCAGTGGGGTCTACGTCAATGATTTGTCCTTTACCAGTATTTTCAGAATCAGATTTTGAATCAGGGTTCGGCTCCTTGTCTTTGATCTTGGCCACCAATGACTGTTTTGAGCGACATTCATCGGTGTTGTGCAAGGGGATTTTGTGGAAATCACACCATTTTCCGGTGTCCTTCTTTGTCTTCCCGTGACCCTTATTTTCCTGTGTCTTGGACTGGTTTTCAGGAGACTGTTTGTTAGGGCCGTCTTTGTCATACTTTGGTTGTTGCGGATTTGCAGACCCAAATTCCCATTTGTTCTGGTGCTTAAATTTCTGCTCAATTTTAACAACATCGATAAGCAGTACCGAGTGATGAGATGTCCATAAAATCCATTTAAGTCTGTATGTATCTGTGTAGAGCCCCACGGTATTTTATAACCAAATGTCACTCAGAGTATTTGATACCCAACTTGGTGCGCAAGGTATGGAAGGTATTGGTGAACTTCAGAACTGCTTGGACCCTCTCTTGCCGCAGTGTGGTCCATCTCATGTACTGGTCTTCGTAGTTGCCAATAGGGTAATATTGTTCCTTTACCGCATCCATAAAAAAATCCCAAGTGGGATCGGCCCCATATATTCCATACTCCTCTATGGAACTTTGCTCCCAGTAATTTTCCCACCAATGTTTGACATGAGGGAGATATTTAAGGAGTGCGAAAGTGATCTTTTCTTTGTCGGAAAAATTGTGAATAGAGAAATAACCTTCTAGTAGAGTTAACCATTTTTCTAGGGCTTCTACATCTATTTGTTCTTCAAATACAGGAATATCAAAATTAACTTGTACCTTGAAAGGCGAGGTGCCTCCAAAGTGGCCTCTTGATGAAGATGTGCCTAATGCTATCAGTAGGCATTTAAGGATGTGGGAAAAATTCTCCATCATTTCGTCCCTCTGTAGCGTGAGAGCTTGCTCAAGCAATAGATTGATAGGATCGTCTGCTTCATCGATTTTCTTTTCTTCCGCCATTGAGGGTTTCTTGGGTGTGCAAGAGAAATTGTCTTCAAGAGAGACAAGCTCGAGACCCAACTTTCTATACTTGGACCTCATCGGGGACATGCACTGAAAAAACGATCAAGAGCAGCCTGCTCTGATACCACTAATCTGGATTATTTTCGGCACGAAATGAGAGCGGAGATATAATAAAGAAATGCACAGAGATATCAAGTATATCCAGTAATATAACATAAATATATCAGAGATGCAACCATAAAAACATAGATACAGTAATACATGATTTCTATTAATGAAAGAAATGTACAGAGACTGTAAAAATACAGAGTGAAAGACTCGCTAGAATGGTGTCAGCTTATCTCTGAGAAGAGATGTGACGGCTACTCACATTCGCCAGAAGATGATTACAATGAGGCTCTAGAGGTATTTTTACAATAAACAGGAATGCCAAAATCCCTAGACATCCAAAAACCTAATCCTAGGAGATGAAGCGCCAAAATTCATGTGGGCCTTGTTTGGGTAAGTTAGTACATCAACTTCCCAGGGTTGTAACTTTTGCATACGATCTCCATTTTAGGCGTATGATAGCTCGTTGGAAAGGTATCATCGAGGAGATTTATTTTGGGGAATCAATCATGCTTTTGTCTATCATTGAGAACCTCTATCTCAAAAAACCTTCATTTAGGCCCCATAAGTTAAAACCTGCTAAAAATAGTAAATTGCCAAAATTGCTTGAAAACTGTTTTGAGCCAGTCGAAAAAGGTGGGTGGCCAACGATATCCACTTGGATCATTACCCCTTGTAACAAAATAATATTAAACAATTAAGTTAGAATTCACTTTTACACAAACGAAACCCTAGCATAAGGTGATGTCACCCATTTAGGGGACATTTTGGCACTTTGAAGAAGTCATTGGGGTAGTAGATGCATGGCTAGGCCTCCAAAGGCCACTTGTTATTCATCTAAGTCTTCTATAATGGTCTTCAAACTTCCTTTTGTTATCACTCCAGGAGTCTTTCCCTGAATGTAAAGGGAATGAGCCTAGTCACTTAAATAGATAAATAATATATGGGAAATAGGATCAAGTTGGATGACTTGATATACTCACAATCACTCAAAAAACATATAAATTCATTTGAAGACGAAAGGATTTCAACTATGCTGCTAAGAAGGTTTAAATCAAAGTATGGAAGTAATAAGAATGGCTTATTATATTAGTAGAATCACATACACAATACTGTGCATGTGAATGAATAATTACAACAGGCATAAAATGTTCATAAGCTAAGTCTATCAACGAAGAGATGAGGTGATAGTCATCTGTCATTAGAAAGACTAATGTATACAAGCTTAATATATTGATGAAGAGATAATATGTAAGATAGAAAACTGAACAACACACAGTGAAAGAAGCTTTTGTGTCAAGATGAATCCATAAATGGCTACAAGTCCCCAAAGTTGAATCACAGTCCTCAGACTGTTTTTCCCCCTTCAATCCTTCGAAAGCTCTTGGCTTTATAGCCTTTACATCAAAGTTTCAATATCCTATAAAAATGGATCTGAAATAAATATAATTGAGCAAAATCAAATTAGATCTAATCAAGTAAGATATAATCTTATCATCATAATTCGAATTTGACAGTCTCCAGGTGAAGATCATGGAACTCAGGATCTCTGTTTGGCAGCTGGGTGATTTTTGTCAAGAATAGAGATGCCATTTGGCTTCATTCTTTCACCATATGTCTTCAAAGCTTGAATAGGAAGCTGATCTAGCTTCTGATAATTATTATCCTTCATTTAGAATTGTTCCCACGCGTCCTGGAATCGAGAAAACGTGATCTGGGCAAAAATAGTAGCTTTTTGCCCTGTTCTGTGAAGAAATTTTCTGGAAATATGTCACTTAAATATGGACCTATATCTCTCAAATAAAAATTGATTTTTGAAAACTGAGAGATTTTTGTGTATATAGGTTTGTTTTGAGAAAAAACCTCTCTCATTTCTTCGATATTTTTTTTCATTTTCTCGGGCTCCGCATTTCAAATACATGTGTCAAATAGGGAAATCTCAGATCCGGAAATTAGGGCTCAGATATGGATTTGATTCTCCCAATATGTGACACTTGTAGGAAAAATGAGAGGGGTTATTGTTATCTGACGTGTTAGGAACAAAAACCTCCTCCCTTTTCTCAAAATAATTCTCCATACGCTCAGAATCATCATTTTAAAATGATAACTCAACCTAGTAAAAACGCAGAATTTTTGTGCTTTCGGTAGCTAAAATAGCACCGAGATTCATGTTTTAGTTGCCGAAAGCTAGGCTTTTGGTAGCTTAGAAGCACTTTTGAAAATGCATTAGCTACCGAAACCTGAGTTTTGACCTTTTTGAAGGAAAGAACAAATCAAATGTTTTTCGAACTTTATTTACAAGCTGAAACTCATTAAAATGAGCCCTAAAAAATTTAGTAGAGTTTTTTCTAATGACTCTCTATCTCCTAATCAAATAATTTTGACCAATTTATTTGAGGAGATAACATCTGGATCTTATTGGGGATGAAATCCTCCCTGTGAGGTTTCAAGGACCACATATCTGATGCCTTTCCTAGAAAAATAAAATCCATAACTTCGTCTTCAACATTCCATTGGGCATGTAGTCGGCATTTCACTGGGCATGGAGTCAACATTCCATTGGGCATAGAGTCACCCATTCACCCTTTTCTGAAAATATTTCATGGCCTGTATAGATGATCTTTGTATATCTTCAAGGCTGCCTTTATTCACACACAATAACTTCTACATCCGTTGCAAAATGGAGAAAAGAAATGCTCGGGCAGTGAGCTTATTTCCTACCCTACTCTACTCTAACCAATTCTACTATTGGTTAAGTGAATGCTGATTTCCATAGCAGTTATCCAAGAAATCTTAACACTGAAATAATCTCATCATTCACACTAATTAATAGCTGATGTTTGAGGTGTGATAAGAATGATAAGAAGCCATTTACAAAACCAAACTCACCGGACAACATGTGCAAGATAAAGAAGTTTGAAACTTTCAATCTCTCTGAAAAGTATGATTCTATGAAGGATGCCACTAGATATTTGAAACTGAGGTCAAACACTTGCTTCTCTTCAGGAAACAGTTGTATCTCTATGACTGCTTCTTTTCTAGAATATTTATGACTTTCTGATTCTTTTGTGATCGTCTTCTTATCATCAAACACTATGACCTCCTCTTTAGAACAATGTTCAGAAAATGATGATAGAGTAGTATTTGAATAACAAATATTTTGATCAACTATAAAAATGTAGTTGTCTACACAATCATGAGTTATCATAGGCTTAACTGGATTTGTAAATTGATCATAAACTGTATATGAATACATGTCTCCGAAAATTTTTGCAAAAGTTGAAGGATCTGACTCACAATCTGAAATAATTTTAGTTACTTGTTGTTATTCTAAAACTGCCTCATAGTCATAATCTTCTTGCTCGAAGTCTGAACTGTAATGAAATTTTGTTGGCTCAAGTAGATATTGGTTTTCAACATCAACCTGCTCATGGATTCTCCTTGAAGCGCAAATGTTCTCTTCCACCTCTAAAGCATCTTCAAACAAAATACTTAATGATGGAGATTTCCTTTCTAGCAAAAGAAGGGCAAGTTTTGAATACAATCCCATAACATACTGGATCATGGAAGTTGTTTCTGTAGGCCTGATCTCCAAAGGCATACCATGGTAGATGCTATAAAATCTTTGATTGAAAGCAAGCAAGGTTTCATTCTGTTCTTTCTTCAAAGCATAGAAATCAGCAAGATATAAATCTGGTGATTTGTGATCACCCCAATACTTCATAAAAACATTGGAGAACTTGATCCAAGAACAAATATAATCATCTCTCAGACCCTTAAACCATACAACAACATCTCTGATCAAAGATTTATAAAAATATCTCATGATCACATCTTCATAAACAATTTGAAAACGATCAACAAAATCCAAAAAGGATTCCAAGTGTCTTTCAGTTGAAGCTTAATTCTCTCTGGAAAACCAAGGGAGATATTCATAACAACCATCAAGATAAGGATGAAGAAGAAGGGGTAGCTTTAAAGGCTTGAACATATTTATCCGGATCTTAACTTGAAAGGTTGTGGGTTGATCATGAGAGATGGTAAGTTGTTGACAAGGTTAAAAAATTATGGTAAGAGGGGCTGAGATCTGAAATGGTTTTGAAACAATTTCTATCTTTTCAAAGTCACATGGCTGATCATATTCTAAGGGAAATGAAATACCGTGGTCATCTTTTTGAACAGGCTGAGGCAAAAAGACTGAATCAACCTCTACAATGAAAGCAAGTTGCAAATCTTCTTCTAAATATGGATATACGAAAGAAGGCTGATAATCATCAGAATATACAAAACAGAGGATAATTCTTTTAACATGTGAAGGGAAAGATATGAAGGAGCTAATAAAGAAAAACAACAGTTCATGAAGCAAACTAATGAATTGATACCTGGATCTTGATTTCAACCTCTTCATCTTTTATCAACCAAATCCTCCCCAGTGGAGTCTTTAATGTGGATTTGTCGGGCAAATGATTACAATCAAATTTTATGTTTGTCTCTTGTCTGCCATCAAGAAACAGATCTATGTCGTTCTCCCAGGGAAACTCTGCTTTCACTTTCATTCCCCGACAATGAAACCATTTTGTTATCACTCCAGGAGTCTTTCCCTAATTGTAAAGGGAATGAAACTGGTAACTTAAATAGATCAATAATGTATGGTAAATAGGATCAAGTCGGATGACTTGATATACTCACAATCACTCAAAAAACATATAAATTCACTTGAAGACGAAAGGCTTTCAACTATGCTGCTCAGAAGGTTTAAATCAAAGTATGGAAGTAAGAAGAATATCTTATTATATCAGTAGAATCACATACACAAGACTGTACATGTGAATGAATAGTTACAACAGGCAGAAAATGTTCATAAGCTAAGTCTATCAACGATGAAATGAGGTGACAGTCATCTGTCATTAGAAAGACCAATGTATACAAGCTTAATATATCGATGAAGAGATAAGATGTAAGATAGAAAATTGAACAACACATAGTGAAAGAAGCTTCTGTGTCAAGATAAATCCATAAATGTCTAATATGAAAAATGGCTACAAGTCCCCAAAGTTGAATCATAGTCCTCAGACTGTTTTCCCCCCTTCAATCCTTCGAAAGCTCTTGGCTTTATAGCCTTTACATCAAAGTTTCAATATCCTATAAAAATGGATCTTAAATAACTATAACTGAGAAAAATCAAATTATATATAATCAAGTAATATATAATCTTATCATCATAATTCGAATTTGACAGTCTGCAGGTGAAGATCATGGAACTCGAGATCTCTGTTTGGCAGCTGGGCGATTTCTGTCAAGAATAGAGATGCCATTTGGCTTCATTATTTTTCCATATGTCTTCAAATATTGAATAGGAAGCTGATATGTCTTCTGATAATTATTATCCTTCATTTATAATTGTTCCCACACGTCCTAGAATCGAGAAAATGTGATCTGGGCAAAAATAGTAGCTTTCTGCCCTATTCTATGCAAAAATTTTCTAGAAATGTGTCGCTTAAATATTGAACTATATATCTCAAATAAAAATAGATGTTTTAAAACTGACAGAGGTTTTTGTATATAGGTTTGTTTTGAGAAAATACCTCTCTCAGTTCTTTGATATTCGTTTTCATTTGTCCCAGATCTTCATTTCAATAACATGTGTCAAACAGGGAAATCTCAGATCCGAAAATTAGGTCTTAGAGATGGATTCGATTCTCCCAATATGTGACACCTGTATGAAAACTGAGAGAATTTATTGTTCTCTAACATGTTAGGAACAAAAACCTCCTCCCGTTTCTCAAAATGATTCTCCAGTCGCTTAGAATCATCATTTTAAAATGATAACTCAACCTAGTAAAAACGCTGAATTTTTGTGCTTTCAGTAGCTAAAATAGCCCCAAGATTCACGTTTTAGTTGTCGAAAGCTAGGCTTTCGGTAGCTTAGAATATATTTTGAAAAATGCATTAGCTACCGAAACCTGGGTTTTGACTTTTTTGAAGGAAAGAACAAATCAAATGTTTTTCAAACTTTATTTACAAGCTGGAACTCATGAAAATGAGCCATAAACAATTTAGTAGAGTTTTTTCTAATGACTCTCTATCTCCTAATCAAATAATTTTGACCAATTTATTTGAGGAGATAACACCTTCCTTCAAAACCTGCCATTTCATCAAGGAACACCTTCACCACCAAACCCTATCCCTCTAGGTGATGTCAAGTTTCTAAAAGTGACGTTTTGCCTCTCTTAGGAAAAACGTTTGGCATGTAAGGGATAGGTCATATCATCCATAATGTTTTCTAGGCCTCCAAAGGTGTGTCTCTGTCATCTGACATGTGGGACCTTGGCATCCAACCTGTGGGATTCAAGCCCCATGGAAGCCCAAGCTAGCCTTGTTCTTCCAAAACTATCCACCAACTAGGTCCTGCAAAGACAAATAAGCACGCCATCCAAGGATATAAAGTCATGATATCATGATGAGTAGATAAAATCAATAAATGAACCACCTAAGCATGTGCATCAAATATTACCCGGTCAAATAAGTAAGTGCTCAAAGACATTATGCAACTTTCCAAGCTTGGATATGGGAGGGTTGATGAGGTTTCCTATTGGGTAGATCTTTCCCTAGGTCAAGGAGTGTTTCCCATGTGATCCCTCTCTAATACATGTGAATTATATGAAGTGATTTTGGATCAAGAATCATTGGGCATGGGGTTCATGACATAGAAGGGGTTGTAGTATTTCATTCATGGGTGCCTTTATAGAGGGCGTGTGGCACCTTCATTTTCAATGCACTTTTTCCAAGCCCATACTCTTTCCATTTTTTGTTTCTTTCATGTTTTAAGGAACAAGTTGAAGGCCACTATCCTGGTGTGGTGTCCATATAGTGACAATGTCACTCACAAATACCTTGTGGAAATGAGAAGTTTGGATCATGATGAGACCCCCTTTCTCTCAGTTGTGTAACTGAGAGCCACTACCCTGGCTTGGTGGTCAGATGATGGTAATTTCATACCACTAGATACCCATGATCTTGATAGATCATCTCATGATGAGACCTCCTATCCTCCAACTAACCCCCTAAACATTCACTATCATTTGTTCTTGTAGGTCCCCCTTTTCTTATAGAGAAGCATTTCATTGCTTTTTCGGGTGATCCATAGGCAGAGCATCTCGAAGGTATATATACTTACCTACTTACCTGGGGGCCTTGGGGGCCTGAAGATAGGTGATAGATGATGTCAGGTGAAGTCATACAACCAGTGAAACCAGTTGATCATCCCATCAAAGTACATTCCCCTATGCTTAATTATGTAATACAAAAAGGATACTTTAATCATGTAATGATCATGAGCATAAATAGACATATAATCAATCATGAAATGAAACTCATGAAAATGGGTGGGAGGAAGGAAATCCTGTTGGAAAAATAAATAGTAATCCTAGTGATCCCAGAAATTATGTTTGAAGTGATAGCCACAAACTTGATCAATCCATATTTGAAGGGGGATACTATATGTAGATGAAGGCTCATCCTCATCCTCCTAAATATGATCATTGCATCATGACGATGGAGACGATATGAGAGGTCCCAAGAATACCTCATGATTTCCATGAGAGGAGGAAATGAGGTAAGGGACAGGCTCAAGTCTAACAAGAGAAAAGTGTGCCTTCTTTATCTTTGAATCCTTGTAGAAATCCTCAATATGAAAGTACTTCCTCTTTGTAGAGTGATCTTTTGATAGCTCTGAGGTGGCCACATCCTAGTATTCCTCAAAAATTGAGGACGAAAGTGGCTAAGGGTCCTTGAATAAATATGTAATCATGTCATCATTAGGCTCCCAAACATATGAATCATATATGCATGAAAAATAGTCCTATGAAGATGACAACTCAAACCCCTTTTCTTGAGGGATACCCTCAATGTCATAAATGGGGTCTCTATAGAAAATGAGACAACCAAAATCCCACTTGCGTCTACCATTCTATATGAAAGTGTGTATATGCTCATCAACCATATCGAAGGGTTCTTTCATAAGACCATCATTGTGACTAAAAATGACCATCTCTTCGTCTTTCTGTGCAAGAGGAGTAGAGGCATGGACATCTTCAACAAGATCCTCAAATTCATCATTGAGGCTAGTTGCTTCTTAAACTTCATGAATAGGAGGAAAGCACGATTGGACAACCTCAACTACACCAGGTGGGAGAAACGATAATGATGCCTCAACATGTTGCGCTTCATCATGATTCTTTTTTCTTTTCATGGGCATGCTCCTCCATCGCCTCTTCATCACACGAGGCTTGATTCTTAATGCAGAGTGCTTTATGTGCCTTTTTTCAAAAAGATCTGTCACATCCAAGGGATCCTCTAACACCTCTTCACTTCCAAAATCATGGAATAAAGTGTTATCAATATCTTCAAAAGGATTACAACTCATCATGTTCTCTTTTTTATATGCGGGAGGAACAAAATCCTGAATGTCTTCATCAAATGGAAGGGAAAACATGACCACTTCTTCTTCATCAAATGTCTTGTCTGGATCTTCATCGGAATATTCTTGGTAAATTTCATCATATATCTGTCCTTCAAGCACTTATTCATCTTCAAAGGTGGGAAATAACTCTCTTATGTGAATCATCATTTCCTTAGCAACCTTTTCCTTTTCCATTTGTAAAAATGCCATCTTTGATTCGTAACAAGTTCTAGATGAGGGTTCATCCCATGGTGCCATAATTCTGTTGACTTAAAATACACATCAATGTAGTCGTCAGGTGAGATCAAGTCTCACCAAAGGAGGGAAAGGGGGATAGAGGGAAATGTGGGTTCTTGGAAAGTGGAGTCTCCAAAAAAGATTCAAGCGAAACTTATCAAGGGTGGAAAATGGATCGTTCTTCAATGGAGTCGCCAGACAAGCTAAGGGATAGAGGCTTTGGGAGGAAATCTTTCCAAAGTGTCGTTAGGGCATGAAGAGGGTTTAAAATCCTCCCCGGAAATGACGCCAAAATGTTATCGCACAATTTGTAGGTTGGAAAAATCCTGACCCAACCACCAAGTAACGACAACTAAGGGACACTATACCCAATGTCACCTCGATATAGGTCATGTTCTTCAACGGTGACTAGGTCACTCTAGGTAGGTGATCTTGATGACCCTAGGGGGATTGAAACAGACGAAAGGGAAGGAAAATAATTATCCCCCTGAAGTTCAATGATGGAAGATAAAATTGTCTTTGATTACTCATCTCTGAGTGGTTTAAAGTTTCCAAGTCTTTGGGTACCTATAAAAGTTATTGTACCTTCCCGAGACACAAGAAAAGTCACACTTGCATATAGTATGTTAGGTGGAAAATCAAGTTAAGCTTGCTATCCCTAATTTTCAGCGATCAAAAAATATTAACTATCATCAATATAATGATAATAGAGGCTACAATTAAAGATGATACAAGTTCAATTAAACATGCAATAGGTGAACCAACAATGACTAGTCTAGCTTGCACAAAATAGTATGAAACTTGAGAAATCAAACAAGGTTGTTATAAAACATTTCTGCAGAGAATTTATCATCCTTATGGTTGTAACATATAATTCATTAAAACAACAAAATTACCCAATAAAACTTTGCCAAAAGTTGACCAAAAATTATGCTATAACAAGTAGAACATGAGGACAAAGTTTTAGCTTAAGTCTAGGGTTAGTTTGTGAGATATTAGGGTTAGAATAGTTAGGGTTTCTACGGCCTTATGGTTGTAGGATTATTTTGTTAAAAACAACAACATTTAGTAAGATAGAGGGGATGCCTCAATGAGGAAAGAGAGCATAGGGCTCAAAGAAAAAATTCCAAGTGAGAGCTCTTGATTCTTGAAGACCTTGACTTTTCACGTTTACCAAGGCACCAATTTATTTCTCCAATGCAACAAGTGATGACTATTTCCTTTAATGGTTGGGTTAATGGAGTCAAGACAAGAATAATCTAGAGGCAATACCTTCCTTCGAGGTGTAAATCCTCGTACTACCCAAAGAAAGTATCCCTAGCTAGGGCTTAGAGTAAGAGGGTGTATGGACTTATACTTCTCTTAGTAAACCCTTGTTAAATCAACAATACTCAAGAAAACAATATGATGGAGTGATCTAAAAATGAAGAAGACTTGTAATATTGAAATTATTTACAAGTTTTAATTCATGTGTTCAAATGCAAATGGATCAATTTTGCAAACACAACTTTTATGGAAATTACACATTTAAGATGCATATAAACAACAACAAATAATAGAGAACAGAAAACACATAACACAACAAATGATAAAGGAGTTCACCCCTCTCTTGGGCTACATCTCCTGGTCCAGCTTCCAATGGATCTTTTGTATTATTTTATCAAATTTCTCAAATATGTGCTTTACAATGCTCAAAATGACAAATAGATGGCTCCAATGGCTTCAGAACGTCCAAAAACCCCTAGCTGGGCTTTTTCGGCACCTCGTTTGGCCAAAAATTGAAGAAGATAGGCTTCCTAGAAGTTCCCCTTCAAACTTGTTGTCTCTGGATCACCAAAATGCACCTCCTCCTCCTCAACCTAGCCCCCATGTGCATATATGTGTTAAAACCCAACACCGGGCACAACTGCACAATCGGTGCGAACTGTAAGACGGTTACGCGCCTTAGCCCCTAACCGCCAAGGCCGAGGGCACATGGGCCACCACATGACCACGTGCATATACAAACAGGGGTTAAATTTAAATGTCATATGGTAACGGTCGGATAGGCATGCATATGGTAACGGTGGTTACATTGTATACACATAGGACCGGGGGCCGGGGCTAAGCCCCGGCCCGGTCTGCGCCCCAACATACAATACATTTCAATTTAAATAAAATGTTTACCATATATATTATAAGAACCAAACAGTGGTGTGCTAGTTGGGTGGCCCTTCCCAAAGTATTACCCCTTCCCGGAGGTCACGAGGTCGAATCCGGCCAACAACATAAATTTTAGACCAACGCCAGGGTGACATGTGGCGGCCACTGAGTGGGCCACGTGTCAGCATTTCATTCACCACCAATGACATGTGTCATACGCTAATTCATCCACAATCCTGCCAACGAACACATGCCATGTGTCATACAACCCTGCCACGTGTTGTACAGTTTGCCACGTCAGCATCCGTATGGACTATACGGACTGTACAGTTAGCACATTTTTTTTGCGTGTTTGTCATTTTGAACAGAACACGATATCTCTCTCATCCGATGTCTATTTGAACCCAAACGAGTTGCATTGGGTTCGTGATGACGAGACCTATGCTTCTGTTCGATTTGAAGCGATTCTGAGCACTTTGAATTTTGAGCAAAATTTGATCCCCTGGATCACACCTCCCCATTGGAAAGATTTTGGACCTCCAAAATACTATTTTCAGTCTATCTGAAGATGAGGGTATAGTTCCCTCACCTTTCCAACCTCAATCCACTTGCCTTTGCTTGGATTTTTGCCTTTAAGACCAATTCGAAGATATTCCACATTTCCTCGTTTTGAAGTTCTCATTCTCCTGTCAAGGATTGTGTCTTCATGCAGTTATGTAAGATATTCTGGGGAGAAATCATCTATAGAAGGAATCTGAACATGTTCTCCTTGATCATCAATCAAAGGAGGCTCATACAATTTCAAATTCTCAACATTAACAACTGCATACATTTGCATATAAGGAGGTTGTTGGATCATGTTGTCATTGATGCCAATGGTTTGATTGATTGATGTCATTTATTGATGTCAAGTGATTGATTGTTGTCAAAGGATTGATTGATTGATGATTGATGTAATATAATATGTATTGTCCTTGATGAGAATGCATAGATGAAGATGGATCAATGAGTTGTCATTGATACATGAT
>ML779211.1:1640552-1652449 GCA_009831015.1 Picea engelmannii
TTCTTGTTACCCTCATGAGTTTCATTCCTTCCTCTTGCTTTCAAATGAGTGGCCTGAACACAAACTTCATCTAGATTTGAAGGATTAAACATGAGTATTGTATGTCTCAAATAACTATGTAAAGCTCCAATGTATTTGAGTAACGTTTCTTGAGAAGACAAATCTACTCCCAAAACCAAATCTCTTCTCCTAAATTATTGAGTAAAGCTTTGCACATTTTGTCCTTTAGCTTGTCTAAAAATTTTCCAATCCATAGTATCTTTTTGCATATATGCCAATGGGTAAAATTGTTTTTTAATTGCAACAATAAAATAATTCCAAGAGGTTAAAATTTTACCATGTTTCTTCATGTCCTCTTGAGTCTTGGCTTCTCACCAAATGAGTGTTGCACTATCCAATCTTAAAGAAGCAAGTTGAATCTTAGTTTCATCATCTTGAATTTTTTGTATCCTACAATACACCTCAATTTGACGAATCCAATTATCTAATTTCTTAGCATTTATCTCTCCATCGTACATTGGCAATTCGAATTTAATATCAATCTTTAACAAAGGAATTTGTGAAGGAGTTTTACCATGTCCTTTTGGAGAATTTGGAAGAGGTCTTGAGCTGGTAGAAGAAGAAGAAGAAGAAGAAGATGGAGGTGAGGGTGGTGGAGAAGCACCATTCCCTCCATTTCCATTTGGAGTTTTATCACCATTGTCTCCCTTGTGCTTTGAAGGGTTGGAGCCTTCACCGTACAACCTTGTATTCCTTTCTTCCATCAAGAGTTTCATCATTTCTCTCATTTCCATGAAAGCCTTTCTGAGATCTTCATCTTCTATAGGAATATGTTCATGACTCTCTTCATGAGCCATACTTGGTGAATGCCTCCTTGAAGCTTGCGGTGATGATATAATATTTCTTCTTGAAGGATGAGAACTTGGCTCTACAAGTTTACCTTCTCCTCTTGTGAGTTTCAACCTTGTGAGAATCAGAAAACAAAACACTTGCAAATAATCAAGTCTTCAAAAACCCATGCTCTGATACCAACTTGATCTAAAAATGAAGAAGACTTGTAATCTTGAAATTATTTGCAAGTTTTAATTCATGTGTTCAAATGCAAATGGATCAATTTTGCAAACACAACTTTTATGGAAATTACACATTTAAGATGCATATAAACAATAGCAAATAACAGAGAACAGAAAACACATAACACAACAAATGATAAAAGAGTTCACCCCTCTCTTGGGCTACATCTCCTGGTCCAGCTTCCAATGGATCTTTTGTATTATTTTCTCAAAGTTATCAAATATGTGCTTTACAATGCTCAAAATGCCAAATAGATGGCTCCAATGGCCGCAGAACGTCGAAAAATCCCTAGCTGGGCTTTTTCGGCACCTCGTTTGGCCAAAAATTGAAGAAGATAGGCTTCTTGGAAGCTCCCCTTCAAACTTGTTGTCTCTGGATCACCAAAATGCACCTCCTCCTCCTCAACCTAGCCCCCATGCACATATATGTGTTAAAACCCAGCACCAGGCACAACCGCAAACCAGTGTGAATTGTAGGACGGTTACGCACCTTAGCCCCTAACCGCCAAGGCTGAGGGCACATGGGCCACCACATGACCGCGCCCATATACAAACATGGGTTAAATTTAAATTTCATATGGTAAAAGTCGGATAGGCACACATATGGTAACGGTGGTTACATTGTATACACATAGGACCGGGGGCCGGGGCGGTCCGTGCCCCAACATACAATACATTTCAATTTAAATAAAATGTTTACCATATATATTATAATAACCAAACAGTGGCGCACCGGTTGGGTGGCCCTTCCCAAAGAATTACCCCTACCTGGAGGTCACAGGGTCGAATCCGGCCAACAACATAAATTTTAGACCAACACCAGGGTGACACGTGGCAGCCACTGAGTGGGCCATGTGTCATCATTTCATTCGCCACTAATGGCATGTGTCATACACCAATTCATCCACAATCCTGCCAATGAAAACCTACCACATGTCATACGGCCCTGCCACGTGTCGTACGGTCTGCCACGTCAGCATCCGTATGGACTGAACAACCAGCACTTTTTTTTTGCCTGTTTGTCGTTTTGAACAGAACGCGATATCTCTCTCATCTGACATCTGTTTGAACCCAAACAAGTTGCATTGGGTTCGTGACGACGATACCTACGCTCCCGTTCGATTTGAAGCAATTCTGAACACTTTGAATTTTGAGCAAAATTTGATCCCCTGGATCATGGAGACTAAGGTGGGGGTTCATTCCCTTATACTTCCCACCTAGATCTAGAAAAATAACCTTGACTTGAAACAAAAATGATAATACAAAGTAGATTTTCTTACCAATTCAAGGAAATATGCCAACATAAACCACCACAATAGCAAGAGAAAATCCTTCCAAGGCTAGTGCATTACTTCCAACAACCAATAACCAATAAATATAGACATACATAAGAGCACAAGAGAGAAATATCTAAATATAGAGAAAATTTCAGTCCAAAGCCTCTTCAAATGGGAGAGGTATGTTTTAAAATGAGATCTTATGATCTCTCTTTATACAAAATGTCATTCAGACAGTTTGTCCAGATTAGCAAGGGTTAAACATAAGATAAGGGGTCCACAACCCTTATCCTACCCCTTGTAACAAAATAATATCAAGCAATTCAATTAGAATTCTTTTTTACACAAAAGAAACCCTAGCATAAGGTGGTGCCACCCCTTTAGGGGACGTTTTGGCACTTTAAAGAAGTCATTGGGGTAGTCGATGCATGGCTAGGAATCCAAATGAAACTTTTCATTCATCCAATTCTTCTCTAATGGTATTCAACCTGTGTTCCTTCAAAACATGCCACATGTAATCAAGCAACACCTTCACCACCAAACCCTAGCCCTCTAGGTGACATCAAGCTTCTAAAAGTGACATTTTTCCTCCCATGGGAAAACAAATTGGCATGTAAGGGCTAGGTCATGTCATCCATAATGTCTTCTAGGCCTCCAAAGGTATGTCTCTATCATCTGACATGTGGGCCCTTGGAATCCAACCCATGGGCTTCAAGCCCCATGGAATCCCAAGCTAGGCTTGTTCTTCCAAAATTTTCCGCCAACTAGGTCCTGGAAAGACAAATAAGCACACCCTCCAAGGATCTCAAGTCATGATACCATGATGAGTAGATCAAATCAATAAACGAGCCACCTAAGCATGTGCATCAAATATTACCCAGTCAAACAAGTAAGTGCTCAAAGACATTATGCAACTTTCCAAGCTTGGATATGGGAGGGTTGACTAGGTGTCCTATTGGGTAGATCTTTCCCTAGGTCAAGGAGTGTTTCCCAAGTTATCCCTCTCTAAGACATATGAATCAGATGAAGTGGTTATGGATCAAGACTCACTGAGCATGGGGTTGATGACATACAAGGGGTTGTAGTATCCCATTCCTGGGTTCCTTTGTAGAGGGTGTGTGGCACCTTCGTTTGCAATGCACTTTTTCCAAGCCCATACTCTTTCCATTCTTTGTTTCTTTCATGTTTTAAATAACAATTTGAAGGCCATTGTCCTGGCGTGGTGTCTAGATAGTGACAATTTCAATCACAAATACATTGCAGAAATGAGAAGGATGGTTGGTGATGAGACCCCCTTTCTCTTAGTTGTGTAACTAAGAGCCACTACCTTGGTTTGGTGGCCAAATGATTTTAATGTGATACTGCTATATACCCATGATCATGATAGGTCGGCTCATGATGAGACATCCTATCCTCCAACTAATCCCATAAGCATTCACTATCATTTATTCTTGTAGGTCCCCCTTTTCTTATAGAGAAGTATTTCATTTCTTTTTTGGGGGATACTTGGGCGAATCATCTAGAAGGTCTATATATAGGATTTTATCTTTTTAGACAACAAAAATCCCTCTGGGCCTTCATCCCCTTCTTCCCATGGAATGAGGGACAAACCCTTCTTGGGTCAATACACCTTAAAATCCCAAGAGGCAAGGAAATCGGGGTTTTAGTGATGGAAAGTGGTAAGTATGGTTGGGAACAACACAATGAATCTTCAAGGGAGTTCCTAGTATCAAACCCATTCTCGAGGAATACCACTTACTAGGGAATAATGTCAACCATCAAAGTGAAATAGGTAAAAAGGTATAATGTCCAAGCATATGTCATGAAATCTAAAGCAGTATAAGATACAACATACTCAAAATGCCTCAAATATTGAAATGACACTCACCATAATACCTAACTTGTACCTCATGGAGCAAGGTTCAATTCCTTTTGGAAGCCAGATGGTGTGGTGGATTCCATCCTAAAAATGTTGACCTCCTTGGTGGTGAGAAGGGTTTCCATTTGTGCAAGTGGACATTGTTGGTCATGTAGTCTCTCGACACTCCATATCTACAACCTGAGGGACTCGAGACATGATCTCCTTAGTTATCCCACAAAATGGGGATAACATCTAGCTCCTATTTGGGGACATGTGCTCGTCGTATAGTGCATGATAACCAAAACATCTCCTAGTATACCTATTCCTGCCAAAGCTTAGAAAAAAACATCATATCATATAAGGTGGTGCTATCACCCCTTGTCCATATACTAAAAATACAAATGAAAACAAATCTAGAAAATAAAATTTTAGCATTTTTTCAAAAACTTCTATACTAAGCATGAAATCAATATGCAATTAGAGAAAAAATGGAATATGGAATGCATATAAACTAATATAATAAATCAATATGAAAATGCAAGAAATAAAAATGAATTATGTGCTTACCTGGGGGCCTGGGGGCCTGGGGGCCCTAAAGATCAGGTGATAGATGGTGTTAGGTCAAGTTATACAACCAATGCAACCAGTTGATCATCCCATCAAAGTATCTCCCCCCATGCTTAATTATGTAATACAACAAGGATAAGTTAAGCATGTAATGATCATGATCATAAATAGACATATAATCAATCATGAAATGAAACTCATGAAGATGGGTGGGAGGGAGGACATCCTACTAGAAAAATAAATAGTAATCATCATGATCCCAAAAATATTTCTTGAAGTGATAGTCACAAACTTGATCAATCCATTTATGAAGGGGGCTATTAAATGTATATGAATGATCATCCTCATCCTCCTGAATATGATCGATGTGTATTGATGACGGAGAAGATATGAGAGGTCCCAAGAAGACCTCATGATTTCCCTGAGAGGAGGAAATGAGGTAAGGTACAGGCTCAAGTCTAGGAAGAGAAAATTGTTCCTTTTTTATCTTTGAATCCCTATAGAAATCCTCAATATGTAAGTACTCCATCTTTGTAGAGTGAGCACATGATTTCTCTGAGGTGGCCACATCCTGATATTCCTCAAAAATTGAGGTTGAAAGTGGCTGAAGGTCCTCGAATAAATCTGTAATCATGTCATCATCAGGATCCCAAACATATGAATCATATATGCATGAAAAGTAGTCCTCTGAATATGACAACTCAAACTCTTTTTCTTGAGGTCTACCCTCAATGTCGTAAATGGGGTCTCTATTGAAAATGAGATGACCAAAATCCCACTTGCGTCCGCCAGTTTGTATGAAAGTGTCTATATGCTCATCAACCATATCGAAGGGTTATTTCATAAGACCATTAGTGTCACTGAAAATGACCATCTCTTTGTTTTTGTGTGCAGGAGGAGTAGAGGCATGGATGTCTTCAACAGGCTCATGAAATTAATCATTGAGTCTAGTTGCTTCTTGAACTTCATGAACAGGAGGAAAGCATGGATAGACAACCTCAACTACATCAAGAAAGAGAAAATATAATGTCATACCACTAGATTTTCTTGATCATGATAGGTCGGCTCATGATGAGACCTCCTATTATCGTACAATATGTACTTTCCCAAAGCCCAAGGTAAGTAAGGGAGATTGGAGTAACAAACATGATATCCTATCACTGTCAACTTAATAGGAAATCCACACTTTCTAGGGATAGGCAAGGTCTGCCCCAAGGGAGGAGTCCTTGGTAACATAAAGGGATGGAAAATTAGGGTTATGTTCAAGATGTATTCCCCCCTCTCACCGGTTACCAAAGTCACTAAATCCGTGTCCCAAAAATGAGGTTAACAAAGTGCTTGATGTACCTTCCTGGAACAAGACAATATATCATGCATATACAATAATTCCAAGTACAAATATGATAATAACACCTCAAGAGACAATGGATAGTGATAAAAAGTGTTAGCTGATATAAATTTGTAGCAGTTAATAAGTTTACAACAACAATTGATAAAATGTAACAGCTGCAACAAATACTCCTCAGAATTTCTTGAAAAGACAATAAAAATATAACATTTACTAAGCAGAATGATAATCAAATGTCATAAGCAATTTCTAAAGTGCTTAGCTAGCATTAAAAGTCAATTTTGAAGAAAATTTGTTGCAATTAGATGGTTGTAGCAATCATTTATAACAACAACAAATAGGTTAGTGATCTAGGCTAAACTAGGGTTAGAAATAGTTAGTAAAATCTTATGAGAAGAGTGTTTGAATTTTTATTCAAACCTTCAACAAGAGAGAGGCTAGAACTAGTTCCTTCTATGGATTATGGAGTCAAGTGGATGACTTCTTCAAAGGCTACAATTCAATTTTGATAATGCACAAAAGTCTAAGAGGGAGAATGCATAGGAGAAGTAATAACTTAAGTCCCCCTATCCGTTTACCTCAAGAAACAAGATACTAGGGTGCAGGAAATTCTAGGCCCGAACACCTTGCTCTCCTTAGGATTCTTATGGGATAAAAATTAAGCAAAGATAACTAGGTCAAAACCTTAGAGTGCTATCAATTTAGGGCTCTAAGGTTTCACTAGTCACTAGATCAATTCAATGGAAAAGCTTGGAAATTAAAAAAGTAAGAAAGTAGCAATTTAAGTTCCTTACTTCAAGCATTAAGTATACCATGCAATTACATAATCTTGTATGATCAATTAAAACCATACATAAACCATTCAATAGATGACAAAAAATGCATATTTTACTTGCACCAAGAATAATCATGAAAATACCATGGAAGATCACCATAAAAGCTTCCAAGATTGATCCAACTTGAAAAAATTAGCCTTATACAAGAGTGTGCCTCACAATTTCAGCCAATATCCCTTACTAGGGCGAAAATTGCATATATATCCTCTTGTGTGAGGAGTTATTATGTGTAAAATGAATGTACTTTATGCTTATTTATACAAAACTTTCACCCTTAATTAATTTTAGGTCAAAAGTAAGGTTGGCCTGGCCAATTTACAAATAAAATCAATTTTGACATAAATAAAATTAATTAGCATCTAAATACACCTCCAAGGGTGACATCATACCCTTCTAGGGTGATGTTGAGGCCCTAAGGTGGAAGGTTGAGCCTAAAATTTAGGGTGCTTGGCCTCTAGAGGCCCTAGATGAAGCCCACACATGCCACTAGGCTCATAAATGCCTCCAAAATGAAAAACATAGCTTTGCATGACATCCAAGGTCATGATGGTGACGTCCATGGCCTTACAGGTCCATCGTCCATGTGAAAGAGAAAGATCCCCCTAGGTCTAGGTCTGTCGGGGTGCCTCCAAAGGAAACATCCTTATTTCTTTCTAGTGTAAATATTCAATATCTTCTTACCCCTAGCTGGGGTTACAACATCCATATTTGGGATTTAATTTGTTGGTCAATTTGCACAGGTTGTTGCATAGGTTTTGTCATTAATGTCACACTTTTCACTGAGAGTTCCTTCAGAATTCGGAAATTGTAAGTTGAGAGATTCGGGAATTCTGAGATTACCAGTTGAGAGAAAAGAGGCATGCTTCTCGATATAGTGAAACATGAATTCGCGATTCAATCCAGACTGTTGGATCATGGAGGGTCAAGGACCGTCGATCCAAATATAATAAGGAATCGGATATCGGGAAACAAAGAAAGGAGGAGCTCCAACCTTTGACATCACGATATACAAAATCGTGAAACGCAAAGTCCCGAAAGTCCATGAGTCGTTGATTAGAGCGCAAAGTTCTGATGAGATCAGGACTGCCTGATCACGAAATACCGAAAGGGACACACGTCACATGATCTACGGTTTCAAGAGTTTTTGTTGGAGGTCATGAAGACCTGATGACCAAAGTATCGAAACCTCGACAACCATCCATCTCAATGAATGATTAAGTCATGTCCGTTGGATTAATCATTGGCGGGGTAATATAAGAGTCATATATGACCGTTGATATGTCCCCAAGAAGTTAACGAGAACCGTCCGATCTATATCCACCAGATCAATTTTGAAGCCGTCTGATCATTTTGGGGATCACGATTTGGAGTGTCGAAACACTGCATCACTGAAACACCGAAATGTGAAATGCCGAAATGAAGATATGTAGAGTACACGTGGCAAGAGGTCAGCGTTTCGCTGACTAGAAATTCAAGAGAGGAGTGCTCTATCTTCTGAAATCACGATAAGATGAGGATCGTTGGATGCGAAGGACACGTGGCTAGCGATTATCATTTCGCTGACTAACAGTCAAAGGAAGAAAATTCCCCAACCTTCTAACTCCCGAAGTGAGAAACGTGAAAACACCTTTTTGGTGTAGGATGTGCTTACCACCGGTGGTCGTATGAGAGGGAGGAACTAGCATGAATCTAAGCCCCATTTCGGGGACCACAACATGAAGAGGCAAGATGTCTTCACCTCAAGATTTCTGATATGCGAATCGCGAAAGCGCCTTTTTGATTAAGCTCATGGTCACAACCAATGGGCATATGGTTTAGCACAAATGTCTTGCCGAAGCGCTCGATGCTTGTTTATGTTAAAAATTCAAAAATCAACGTATGCTCATTGAACGACGTTGATTAAATGATGAAACAGATCGAACGATTGCTATTCTTCTTGATGCCTTAGCCAATAATAATTTATGTAAGGTAGTTGTTCAGTTATTTTAACTAATTCTTCGAAGCATGAGGATTATAATGTACACTCTGATTGTCAAATAAATTGTGTGAAAGATTGTGGGTGACGAGTGGGGAATAATGGTGGAGCCGAAGCTCTGAAACAGTGAGAAGAAATGATGAAAAAAAAGAAAAGATTAAGGAGAGAATATATATGCGCAGATTGATAAATTTATGAGGTTTGGTCAAGGATGGATTCTGATATGAATATATAAACAGAGAGGACTTAAATGTCTAATATTTGATAGAGAATATAAAGAGTTGGTTTGCAAGTTCTTAGTGACAGAGAAGGATTCCAGGGTGGTAGGGAGGAGAAAGGGGACACTATAAGAGTCTCATGTACAAGTTGGTGCTTGTACATCTGGGATTTGTAGCTTCCATTCAATAGGTGCTGAAGAAACAGAGGTAGCAGCCTCATCTTGGTTGTATCTCAAATAAAATAAGAATGTAAAGAGGAGTTGGAGCTTGCCTTTCATTCATAAGAAGAAGAGGTTTTTCCCTTTTGGGTTTTCTCATGAAAAATCACTGTGTCACTGTTTTATTTATGTGATTGTCTATTTATTGGTTAAATGTATTACTACAAGTTAAATGTTAAAGGCATGATTTATTGATTAATAAGTAATCTGCTTATCAAATGAAAGAAATTTTATACAACTGATTCACCCCGCCCCCCCTCTCAGTTGACTTATCCTGTTCAACAATTGGTATCAGAGCAGGTTACTTCAAGATTCAGTTTAATCACTGGAAGTTTGATCTTTAACAATGGATAAGAAATTTGATTTTACTAAACATGGATTACCTCTGTTTGATGGACATAATTATGCTTTTTGGAGTATCAGGATGAAGTTGTTTTTGCAGTCTCAAGGAGTAGATATTTGACAAGTTGTGTTGAATGAATATAAGGCTCCAACAACAGTTCCAACAGATGTTGCAAGGAAGAAACTCTATGAGAGTAATTCCAAAGCTATGTATGCAATACTTGGAGGATTAGCAGGTTCATAATTCGTTAAAGTAATGCATTGTGAGTCGGAAAAAGAGCTATGGGACAAATTGAAGAATGTATATGAAGGAGATACTAAGGTAAAGAATGCTAAATTACAATCATATAGAATTCAATTTGAAAGTTTAAATATGGAACAATCTAAAGATATAACTACCTATTTCTTACGTATTGAAGAAGTAGTCAATACTATGAGAGGTGTAGGAGAAATTGTTGGAAATGGTATTATTGTGCAAAAAGTGCTTAGATCTTTACCTACAAGATTTGATCCCAAAATATTTTCTTTAGAAGAAAGAACTGATATTTCTACATTAGTAATGGATGAGTTGCAAGGAATACTAACAGCATATGAGATGAGGACATCTAATGAGAATCCTTCCAATAAGGAAGCAACTTTCAAGGCAGCAAAGAAGGACAATAAAAAGGTTGAAACATAAACCAATAATCATGAGGATTCAGAAGAAGACATGGAAGAAGCTAACTTTGTCAAAAATCTAAAAAGAGGTACTGGAAAGTACAAAGGTAAACTTCCTCTCAAGTGCTTTGATTGTGGTAGAATAGGGAATTTTGCTTCTAAGTGTCCTTTCAATAAACATTCTGATGGAGAAGAAGAAAGTAACATAAAAAAAAAAAAATATAAGAAAATGTATAAGAATCCATTTCAAAGAAATTCTTATAAAAATAAAAGTCTATTCATCAAAAATAATAGTGAGTCCTCAGATATAGATGAAAGTGATGAAATCTCAGATATAAGACTTTTTATGGCTATGGAAAATCAGAATGATAAACTTATTGAAGAAGAAGAAGATGAAGTTGACCTGGAAGCTAAACTTGTAAGTGCTTTGTTTGAACTAAAGAAAGTAAGAAGAGAATGTAAACAATTCAAAAGAGAAATTGAGAATCTAGAATTTGAATTACAGAAATCAAATGGTTTAATTGAGAGCACTGAAATCATGTTAGTTGACTTAAATCTTAAAATAGAAGAGGCTAGAGTGACTGAAGAAGCTCTAACTAAAATGCTTGCAGAAAAGGATAAGGAAAATGAAGGTTTAAAATTTGAAGTAGTCTCATTAAGAAAGAAAGTACAAGAAAATAACATGAATCATAGTTCTCAAGTGTTGGATCAAATTATTTGTAGTCAAAGATCAACATATGATAAGACTGGAATTGGTTATAAATATGTAGTAACTAATGGATGTTCTAGTTCAAGTGTTGAGAAAGCAGGAACAAAGGATAATCATAAGAAAATTACTAGCAAGAAGATTGAATCAGAAAGGCAAGAAGAGAATAAGGCTTCAACAGTGCATAGAAGAAGTTATGGCAGACATCAAAACAGGTTTGAAGGATATTGTTTCTTTTGTTAGAATTTTGTAATAGTTTCTCAAGAAAGATAAATTCACATAATAGTCATGAAAGGTCCAATTTTGAATATGGAAGAATACATAGTAAAACGAGTCAAAGTAATATAAACTATTCTTACAACAGATTTGACACTTTAAGATATGAGACCGAATGTTATAAGTGTAACAACTTTGGGCACATGTCAAGAAATTGTCCTATGAATTTTCAGAAATCTAATGAACCTATTTACACAGATCTGAAAACCAAATATTGGAAAAAGAAAAGTGAAAATATGAACACTAAAAAATGCATCATAGCTCTACAAGCAGATCATAAAGTTAAGTGGTGTGTGGATAGTGGATGCTCAAAACATATGATAGGCAGAAAACAAATCTTTGATTCTTTAGATGAAAGAAAAGAAGGTTCAGTCACATTTGGTAATGATCAATCAGCTTAAATAGTTGGAAGAGGCACTGTTTGTTTGAACAAAGACATAATGGCTGAAAATGTTTTACTGGTTGAAAATATGGAACATAACTTGTTGAGTGTAATTCAAACATGTGATAAAGGGAATCTTATGATATTTGATTCTAAACAAT
>ML779211.1:1652805-1682889 GCA_009831015.1 Picea engelmannii
CCCTATCAATTATGGAAAGGAAGACCAACAAACATAAAACATTTTAGAATTTTTGGGAGTAAGTGTTACATCAAAAGAATTAACAAAGATCTGGGAAAATTAGACTCTAGAACTGATGAAGGCCTATTAGTTGGATATTCATGCTCAAGAAAGGATTATAAATGCTATAATTTCAGATTAAGAAATATTGTTGAATCTATAGATGTAAGGTTTGATGAATCCTCATTTTTGAAATCAAAATCTAAACAAAAGGATCAACATGAAATATATGACAAACATAAGATGGATGAAGAAGTAAGTGAAACAGAAGAAACTAAGGTTGTTGATAGTGAGAAATTAAATCGTACTTTGATACAGGGTACAAATCCATCCAAAAGCATGACTCCATCAAAGACTCCAAGCAAGAGAATACAAAAAAATCACCCTGAAGAATAGATAATTGGTGTCTTAAATGCAGGTGTTGGAACAAGAAGCAGAAGGCAAGAATCCACCTCAACTCATGAACATATATCTTTACTTTCTATGATTGAACCCAAAAGTATTGAAGAAGCAATTAAAGATGAATACTGGATGAAAGAAATGAATGAAGAACTTAGTCAAATAGAAAAGAATAAGACATGGGAATTGGTTCCTAGACCTTTGAATAAGAATTTCATAGGGGCTAAATGGGTTTTCAGAAATAAGATGGATGAAGCAGGTAAAATAACTAGAAATAAGGCTAGATTGGTTTGTAAAGGGTATGTATAGGTAGAAGGAATAAATTATGGATAAACTTGTGCTCTTGTTGCAAGAATGGAATCCATTAGACTGACTCTAGCTTATGCTAGTTCTAAACACATTAAAGTTTATCAAATGGATGTAAAGTCTGCATTTTTGAATGGTGATTTAGAGGAGGAAGTATATATGGAACAACCAGATGTTTTTCAGGTACCAGAAGCAGAACAATATGTTTACAGGTTGAAAAAGGCATTGTATGGGCTGAAGCAAGCACCAAGGGCTTGGTATTCCAGACTTGACAATTACTTGAGGCAGCAAGGATTCATGAAAGGTAACACTGATAGTAATCTATATATTAAAGAAGAAAATGATAGCCTGATAATTGTTGAGATATATGTAAATGATATCATTTTTGGTAGTGATGATAATAGGCTCAGTAAACAGTTTGTTGAAAGTATGCAGAAAGAGTTTGAGATGTCCATGCTAGGAGAAATGAATTTTTTCTTAGGCTTGCAAATTACTCAATCTGATAAAGGTATTTTCATTTCTCAAACCAAGCATATCAATGAAATGCTTAAGAAATTTCAGATGGAAGATTCTAAACCAGTTGGCACTCCCATGGTTACTGGCTGTAAATTAAGTAAGTTTGATGATACTAAATATGTTGATAAGACAGTATACAGATCTATGATTGGTAGTCTTCTTTATGCTACAGCTACAAGACCTGATATTATGCATGCAGTTTGTCAAGTTGGCAGGTTTCAGGCTTCACCAAAAACTTCTCATCTACTTGCAATCAAAAGAATTTTCAGATATCTTAAGGGAACAACATAATATGGTTTGTGGTATCCTACAAGTAAGCAACTTGAGTTATATGCTTTCATTGATTCTGATTGGGAAGGTTGTGTTTATGACAGGAAGAGTACTAGTGGAGAAACATTTTTTCTTGGAGGATGTCTTGTAAGTTGGTCAAATAAAAAACAATCAGTAGTGTCTCTGCCTACTACTGAAGCATAATACATAGCAACTGCAGGTTGTTGCACTCAAGTTATATGGATGAAACAGATGCTGTAAGATATACATATTCATTATGATGAACCTATAACTATCTTCTGTGATAATACCAGTGCAATTAGTATTTCTAAAAATCATGTTATGCATTCAAAAACAAAGCACATTCCCATTAAATCTCATTTTCTAAGAGAGTGGGTTGTGTCTAAAGTCATTAAAATGGAATATGTTGGCACAAATGATCAGATTGAAAATGTATTTACTAAACCTTTACCTAAAATGCAATTTGAAAGTCTCAGGGATCAGTTGGGGGTTTACCCTCTGTAATTTCATTTCATTCTCAAGATTGCAAGGTATTCATTACAAAATCAGACTGCACAGGTTTATTGACTATTATTGATAGGGGGAGTTGCTGCTGAAATGATACATCTTTGCAAGTGGTTTTTCTTTGCTCAGAGGACATATGGTTGATTCCTTTGCCATATATGTCAAAAGGGGGAGAAGAGATTTAAAGTTTTCCATCAATTCCAAAGGGGGAGTTTGTTGGTTAGTTTTCACAGGTTTTGTCATTAATGTCAAACTTTTCACTGAGAGTTCCTTCAGAATTCGGGAATTCGAAAATTTCAAGTTGAGAGATTCGGGAATTTAGAGATTACAAGTTGAGAGAATGGACGCATGCTTCTTGATATACTGAAACATGAATTCACGATTCAATCCAGACCATTGGATCATGGAGGGTCAAGGACCGTCGATCCAAATATAAGCAGAAATCAGATATCAGGAAACAAAGAAAGGAGGAGCTTCAACCTTTGACATCGCGATACGCAAAATCGCTAAACGCAAAGTCCTGAAAGGCTGTGAGCCATCGATCGGAGTGCTTCCGATGAGATCAGGACCGTCTGATCACGAAATACCGAAAGGGACACACATCACATGATCTATGGTTTCAAGAGTTTTTGTTGGAGGTCGTGAAGACTTGATGGCCAAAGTACCGAAACCCCGACTTCCATCCATCTCAATGAATGATTAAGTCATGTCCGTTGGATTAATCATTGGAGGGGTAATATAAGAATCGTATATGACCTTTGATCTATCCATGAGAAGTTAACGAGAAATGTCTGATCTATATCCACTAGATCAATTGTGAAACCGTCAGATCATTTCGGGGATTGTGATTTTGAGTGTTGAAACAACGCATCACTGAAACGCCGAAATGCAGAGTACATGTGGCAAGAGGTCAGTGTTTCACTGACTGGAAAGTCAAGAGAGGAGTGCTCTATCTTCTGAAATCATGATAAGATGAGGACCGTTGGATGCGAAGGACACGTGGCTAGCGATTATCATTTCGCTGACTGACAGTCAAAGGAAGAAAATTCCCCAACCTTCTAACTCCCGAAGTGTGAAACGCAAAAACACCTTTTTGGTGTAGGCTGTGGTTACTTCCGATGGTCGTATGAGAGGGAGGAGATAGCATGAAGCTAAACCCCATTTTAGGGATCGCAACATTAAGAGGCGAGATGTCTTCACCTCAGGATTTCTGATATGCGAATCGCGAAAGCACCTTTTTTATTAAGCCCGTGGTCATAGCCAATGGGCATATGGTTTAGCACAAATGTCTTGCTGAAGCACTCGAGGCTTGTTTCTATTGAAAAGTCAAAAATCAATGTATGCTCATTGAACGACGCTGATTAAATGATGAAACAGATCGAACAATTGTTGTTCTTCTTGATGCCTTAGCCAATAATAATTTCTGTAAGGTAGTTGTTCAGTTATTGTAACTAATTCTTCGAAGCATGAGGATTCTAATGTACACTCTGATTGTCAAATAAATTGTGTGAGAGATTGTGGGTGACGAGTGGGAAATAATGGTGGAGCCGAAGCTCTGAAATAGTGAGAAGAAATGATGAAAACAGAGAAAATATTAAGGAGAGAATATATATACGCAGATTGATAAATTTATGAGGTTTGGTCAAGGATGGATTCTGATATGAATATATAAACAGAGAGGAATTAAATGTCTAATATTTGATAGAGAATATAAAGAGTTGGTTTGCAGGTTCTTAGTGAAAAAGAAGGAATCCAGGGTGGTAAGGAGGAGAAAGGGGAGACTGTAAAAGTCTCTTGTACAAGTTGGTTCTTTCACATCTGGGAGTTGTAGCTTCCATTCAGTAGGTGCTGAAGAAATAGAGGTTGCAGCCTCATCTTGGTTGTAGCTCAGATAAAATAAGAATGTAAAGAGGATTTGGAGCTTGCCTTTCATTCATAAGAAGAAGAGGTTTTTCCCTTTTGGGTTTCCTCATGAAAAATCATTGTGTCACTGTTTTATTTATGTGATTGTCTATTTATTGGTTAAATGTATTACTACGAGTTAAATGTTAAAGGCATGATTTATTGATTAATAAGTAATCTGCTTATCAAATGAAATAAATTTTATACAACTCATTCACCCCCCCCTCTCAGTTGACTTATCTCGTTCAACATAAGCCCCCATGAAGGTCTGAGCTAATCATTCCCTCATGTGTACCTGTCCACCAGGAAAGGTCCAACAACAACAACAAGTATGCCCTCTAGGGGTTCATAAGTCATAGGGATCATAACATGTAAATCACATCCAAAAATTAAATTACCCAAACATGTGCATCGACAAACCCCCCTTTAACCCAGACAAATGATCAAATTCGTTATGCATTTTGACAAGTTAGGTTTGGAGAAGGTCTTAGGGTGTCCTATTGGGCTAACCTATCTTAAGTTTGGAGTGTTTCCTAGGTGGGATCTAGTCCAGATCATGTAAGTGTATGAGGTGGTATGGGGTAAGTATTTGGCCATAGGGTGCATGTGATAATAGGGAAATGTAAAATATTACCTGTGGGTGACTTTGTAGAGGGCGAGATGCACCTTGTCATAAATGATATTGTTTCCTAGCCCATTCACTGCCTTTTACTCTTAGCTTTATTGTGTTTGATCTTTTTCTTTTGTGCTTCAAGGGAATAGTTGAGGGTGACTACCCTGGCTTGATGACCAAAGGTGACATAGTTATCCACAAACATTTCATGGAGACGAGAAGGATGGATCATGATGAGACCCCCTTTCTCTTGGCTATGCCACCAAGAGCCACTACCCATTTTTGGTGATCATATAGGTGGTAGTGTCATACCACTACATGCCCATGGTGATAATAGGTCAGCTCGTGATGAGACCTCCTATCCATCAACTAGTACCTTGAGTGTTTATGTATCTTATGGGTCCATTTTTATTACTGAGAATATTTTCACTGCTTTCTTGGGGATCCCTGGGTGAAGCATCTAAAAGGTTTCAACATTGTATTTTAACTCTTGCCAGCCACTTTTACCCTCTGGGCCTTTAGCCCATTCTTCCCACAAGGTAAGGTACAACAATTACTAGTGTAGTGAATCCCAATGCCCAAACAAGGGCATGGGAGATGAAAGGAATAAATATGGAAAGTGGTAAGTATGGAGAGAAAAGACGATGACTTTTCACATATCCACCCAATGGAAACCCATCCTAAAGGGAAATCAACTTATTAGGGCACCATGTCACCCTTCTAGGTATGACCAAGGAAAAGAGCATAATTTCCTAGAAAACATCATTAAATGAAGAAGGATTCAATACAACATATTCAAGTGATTCAAAAATTGTAGTGATACATACCATGATACTTAGACTCATTACCTCTTAGAGCAAGACTCATTTCTACTTTAGGACCAGGCTGGTGGGATGGATACTACTATTTTTGATAAATGGATTACACTGAAGAAAGGAGGGGCCCTTTGGGGCCATGCTCAAGTCGTTCAACTCTTGGTACTCCATGTCCAGGACCTGTGGGCCTCAAGACGTGATCTCCTTATTTATCCCTAGGCTAGGGGATAACACCTCCAACTAACCCCCTAAGCATTCACTATCATTTATTCTTGTAGGTCCCCCTTTTCTTATAGAGAAGTGTTTCATTGATTTTTCATGGGATCCCTCGACAAAGCATCTAGAAGGTCTATATATAGGCTTTTATATTTTTATCCAACAAAAATTCCTCTAGGCCTTCAGTCGCTTCTTCCCGTGGAATGAGGGACAACCCCTTCTTGGGTCAATACACCCTAAAATTGCAAGAGGCAAGGAAATGGGGGTTTTAGTGATGGAAAGTGGTAATTATGGCTAGGAACGATATGATGACTCTTAAATGGAGTTCCTAGTAGAAAACTCATTCCCAAGGAAGACCACTTAATAGGGCACAATGTCAACCACCAAGGTGAAACAGAGAAAAAGGCATAATGTCCAAGCATATGTTGTGAAATATAAAGTAGTCTAAGATACAACATACTCAAAATGCCTCAAACATTGAAATGACACTCGCCATAATAAATGACTTGTACCTCATGGAGCAAGGTCCAGTGCCTTTCAGAAGCCAAATGGTGTGGTGGATGCCATCCTGAAAATACCAACCTCCTTGGTGGTGAGAAGGGTTTTCATCTGTGCAAGTGGACATTGTTGGTCATGCAGTCTCTTGAAACTCCATATATTCCACCCGAGGGCCTCGATACATGATCTCCTTAGTTATCCCACAAAATGGGGATAACACCCACACATGCTCCACCTTAGTTGGCATTTGTATTAGTTATTTTTCATGGGTCGTATCAGTTTCTTACGAGAGACATTTCAATATCCTTGGGATCCCTAGGTGAGCATATAGAAGGTTCATGATTAGATTTTATCTTTTTTCAACTAGAAACCTCGGGGCCTTCAACCTCTTCTTCCCATGAAATGAGGGATAACCCCTTCTTGGGTCAATACACCCGAAAATCCTAAAAGGTAAGGAGATGAAGGGATGACATGTGTAAAGAGACAAGTATGGTTGGGAATGGCACGATGAATCATCAAGAGGGCCTACCAGTAGCAAAACTATCCCCAAGGGTGACCCACTTACTATGGAACAATGTCAACCACCAAAGTGAAATGGGGAAAAGAGCATAATGTCCAAGCAGATGTTACATAATCAAAATAATTTTAAAATGCAACAAACTGAAATGCCTCAAATATTGAAATGACACTCACCATAATACCTAACTTATACCTCATGGAGAAAGAACCAATGTATTCTAGAAACCATCTAATGTGGTGGATACCTTCATGATGAACCTGGAGCAATGGTGGCGAGGTGGGTCTTTTTCTGTGCAAGTGGATATTGTTGATAAAATTGTCTCTTGGTACTCCATGTCTGCAACCTGAGGGCCTCGAGACATCATCTCCTTAGTTATCCCCAGGAGTTGGGTAGAACTGCAACATCTCCTGGTGGACCTATGCCTATACTGAAACATGAAACCGTAAAATCCAGGGTGGTTCTATCACCCTTCATCCTTATATATTGAATGACATCTAATCTAGAAAAGAAAATTTTAGCATTTTTTCAAAAAAAGTTAAACTAAACATGAAATCAATATGCAAGTAGAAAAAAATGAAGTATGAAATGCATCTAAACTATTGTGAATAATCAATATGCAAATGAAGGAAAAGAAATATGACCTACCTACTTACCTGGGGCATGAGTCCTGCATAAGTCAAGTGCCACCTTGGAAATAATGTTTGAGGACGGGTCCATTTACTGGTAATGGCATCCTCCTCCCTTCTGTCATGGACAAATAAAAAGAGTTTGGCCCATATATTTCCTCTATCGTGTAGGGCCCCAACCAAAGACTGTCAAACTTTTGATGCATTCCATGTTTTTCTCTCGTCTTGTCACGGATTAAGATCTGGTCCCCCTTCTTGAAATCTATTTTCCTTGATCTACGATTAAAAGTCCCTTTTACTTTTTATTGGTTCTTTTCCATTTGATAAAAGGTCATTCTTCAAGTTTCATCCAATTCAATAAGTTGATCAATTCACCCCTGCAATGCTTCTTTATCTGTGGAAAATTATTGGGTTATTTATAGTGTTGGAATATAGAGGTTTATAGGTAGGCACTCTTCTAACCCGTAAACTAACTCGAAAGGGGTTTTCCCGGTAGAGGTATTAGTAGTTGTGAGGTCTTCCTACAAGACATACTTAATCTTGTTATCCCAACTTTTCTTATTTTCCCCAACAATCTTCTTTACAATACTCATGATGTTTTTGTTGTTGGATTTTTCTAATCCATTACCTTGAGGAAAATAATTTTTGGAGTGCGAAAAATAATTCCATACTTGAAACAAAACTCATTCAACACCATCGAACTAAAATCTTTGGCGTTATTTGTGGTTATCTTGGTAGGAACGTCGAATCTAGTGATGATCTTTTCCTCAAGAAACTTCATCACCACCTCTTATATTGCTTTCTTTGTTGGGATGGATTCCACCCATCTAGTGAAGTAGTCAGTGTTGGTCAAAACCCATTGATAACCATTACTATATTTGTCCTTGAACTCGCCAATGAAATCTATTCCCCATTGTTGAAAGGGTGATTTTATGATGATTGGTTTAAGGGGAAGGGGAAGGATGCGTTGTTTCTCAACAAAGAATTGACATGGTTGACAGGATCTGATGTATCGATGCATGCCAGAGAAAATAGTGGGCCAATAATATCCTTCCCTTAAGATCTTATGGGCAGTAGTACAAGATGCAAAATGGCCTCTACAATACCATGAATTAAGGTCAACCATTAACTTGCCATCTTCTTCCTTATTCACACACCTGAGGAATACCCCATCAGGGTTCCTCCACCCAAGACTATCTTCTATCAAACAATACTTCATAGATTTTAGCCTTAGGGATCTCCTCTTATGATCTACCAAATGATCAGGCAAAGTGAGGTTCTTTAAGTAATAAATAATATCTGAATACCACTCGTAATTCTCAATTTCACTTATGACAACGTTGATTTGTTGCTTCTTTCCCATTTCGATGGCTTCTTGATTGCTTTATGTCAACATCTTATCCAACCCCTAGCCTTTGATTATATTGGATGGTTTTATTTCCAAATTGTATTCATGTATATGAGAAACCCATTTTCCCCTTGATCCAAGACAATCCTATTGTGATAAAACATCCTTTATAGTGGGGTAAGGGACGAAAGCTTTGATCTTGTTGTATATGTTGTTCCTAATATTTATTCTGGGATCACATAATAATATCAGGCATCCAAATTTTAATAATATTTTATTTCATAGTGCCTTTCTACCTTCACCTTGAAATGAAACTCCAATACTCTAATAATTTAGAAATACAAGAAGAATTATAGAAAACAAAATTGACAAACAAAGCAAGGCATCCAATGTTGATAAATATTACCTTATTTGCAATAGAAGAAACATGAAATGTATGTCTAAAATACGAATTAATATGAGAACATCTATACAAACACAGGTCTTGTTTCACTTACAGTAAAACAAAGGAAAAACTATACCTGAATAGACATCTAATTAAGTGAACCGCGGTAGATATATTACTAAATTGCAGTCATTCATTCCTTAAACACCATAGAATGAAGAACATGAATTATGATAAAGTGGAAACACACAAAAAACACATAACTCAAAGAAATGAGAAGTATAATCTCTATCTTCCTGTAGGAATTTGTATTAAAAAGTCTTTTTTTTTGTTTACATCAGGAGAGAAAAATCATTTTTCATATATCAAATGTATTTATTTATACAAAATCATCTTAACCAAAAATTGTTTAGACTCCTCGTTTCTAGATGTAAAAATAGAAGAAAATCCACTAAAAACTTGATTAATATCAAGTTGAATATTACAAAAATAAAATACTTGAACATCTATTATGTTTCTAGAGACAAAATCTTTGTTGGTTGCTTTAAGGATTATCCTTTCTTCATTTTCTCATAGATGTAGTTGTTTTATGTTGCTCTTTATATTGTTCATGCATTTTTAGTAATGAAAATACGAATTTAAAGGGTTCCAGATTAACGTTCAATTCAAAGGTAAAAGCTTTTTTATGCACCAATGGTAAACTCTTTTGAAATTTTACAACAACCTACTGAGTATTATGATATTGTAAACTTTGTTTGACGAGGAGATCGTTTAAAACCTGCAAATTAACTTTATTGACTTGTAATATAGTTTTTTGTAATTCTATCATTTCTACATCCACAACTAATAGAGCATTTAGAAAAGCAACTTTTTCTTCTTTGACTAATATTTTTCTTTATTCGAGACTGTTTTCCCAAGATTTTAATGCCATTTCTTCTTTTAATTGTTCAATATCAGAAAATGGAACAATCCCTAGTATATTGAGATTTTTCTTCCAAACTATAAGTTCTTGAAATTTGGATCTAGTAGTGATAGATTCTTTCTCTGTGTCAGCAATAATTTGCTATAAACTATTAATGACATGATAATTGTTTTGGTTAATTTCCAAACTTTCATAGAAATTTCATTGAGCTATCTGCAATCCCTCATTGATCTCCAAGGCTTGCTTCTTAAAGACAGATATATCAATAACTATAATTTCAATTGTATTTATTCGGGCTTGCAATTGGATTATTGATGCATATTTTTGGGAAGAATTATTTTCCAACACATGTTGCGTTTGAAAACTTGTTCTCAATTTCTCTTGTAGTTCCTTTATTTTCTGATCATGACTTCATCTTATTTGATCTAATTCAGAGATAACTTGTTCTTTAATAGTCACCTCTGTTTGTTTCAAATTATTTTGTAACTGGTCAATTAAAAGATTTTTCTGGTCAAACTTCTCTCTTAACTTATCTATTGACCATAAATTAGTTGTTTCAAAAGCTCCCAAAGAATATGCTACCCGTCTTGCGAATTCAGGTCGTCATTATGTCCTTGTCCATCATATATAATTTTTTTCCTTTTAATAATTATTCCTCATTTTTGCTAAATTTATATTCGTACAATAGCTTTCCTTTTCTTACTGAAGAAGAAATCTGATGAATGCATTTCTTTAGGTTCGATGGGTGTCAAATATTCTACATTCACTACCTCTGGACCAGGTATCCCAGAAATTTTTGCAAGAGGAGTTAAATATGGGATGGGGGATGCAAGTGCAGTAGATTCCCCTTGAGCAGTAACATCCTTTACATGAGTTTTAATGTTTGAAGTCATCTAAGGAAAAATATGTCCATGCTTCATAAAAGCTTCAAACATTGCCAATGTTTCTTGTAAGGTCTTACCTAGTAGAGTTGATTTTGTCACTGTTGTATCCTTGAAGGATGTATTTAGTATTTTTTCAACTTCCTTGGTTTTGACCTCATGAAAATCATGTTTCTTGGGATTGGATGATGGTAACACTTCTGAATTTGGATTACCATTATGAGTAAGACTTTGCTCTGCTTGTAAAATATTTGGCAAATAACTCCTCCTGTGCTTTTGGAAATTAAGAAAATATGATTGTTCTTTGTTAGGAAGATTCTGGAACCCGGATATAACTTCATTATATGATATTTCTCCTTTGAAAACATCATCAAAAGGTGAATCTTCATGAAAATATTTCTTCATATTGAATTGGGCCAAATGGTTTTCCACCACTTTATGTGGATCATGCCTTTTGAATTCAATGGTAGAAAATGTAATATCATCTAAGGATGAAGCTTCAACCTTAGCGTGTCCAAAATATGACAATGAAAATATACCAACCTATATAGGATATGTTGGCCATATCCTTTTCTGTGCAGCCTGCAGTTCTGTTATCACCCTGTAATTTCCCAGGTTGAGGAGGAAATCGGTAGGGGTAACCACAAAACCGCTTCGAGTTAGGGATCTAGCCCTCTAAGACTCAAAGAGGGATCTCTCTGTCAAATTTAGATTTGTTTTGGATAGGATATTAGGCTAGTTGTGCAAAACAGAGGTTTGTTTATGAATTTTTGAATTGGTTTAGTTGAGACATAAAAAAGGATCATTGGGAAAAATGGAGTCAAAGATTAAAGATGATTGAATGAATAAATAACAGATACATATATAACCAGGCAAGACATCCATATCAGTGGATTCTTATAATTTGTGAGTTGGAAAGAGGAAAAGATCAGGGGTTATTTCAAATGCAAAGTAGAGTTTATCTGAATTCTGCATTCAATCTTCAGAAGAAAACATAAACATTGACTTTAAGCTAGATCAGGGTGTTCACGACAAATCTCGAGCATACTCTTCTTATAAGCAATGAGAACAGAAAAACAATATGAAAAACAAAGGAATAATAGTTTACATCAGAGAAAACTTCACCACAGAAAATGACACAAGAATCTGGAAAATAAATCCTTTGTATTCATCCATTATAGTCAATTAAAACCTGTGAGCATTTTTACATTTTTTTCATCCCAAAAAATCCCCTGACTTATCAAAAGTTTGTGGATTTATAGCCTTTACAACAACTATCCAGATCCTAGAATACTGGATCAAATTTACTTGAAATAGAAAGTCAAAACTGATACAAGAGAATAGGAAAGTGTCCTATAAAATAGGTCATCTCCTTATCTCAAGTTATCTTCATGTCCTTCAAAGTCTTTGACAGGTGTAGTAAGCGTTCGAAGGCTAATGGATCTTCATAAGATGTGGGATAAGTCGAAATTTCCACTTTTGGCACAAAGATAGTTTTTTGCCCAGAAAATAGGTAACCAATTTGACCTTTCCACCTTTCTAGGCACCTCCAAAATCAAAACAGAACCTTGATAATGATGAATTTAATTATTATCTATCATTTAGAACAATCCTTGAGGCATTTGGATAAGAAACACTTGGATCTATGCGAAAACAATGCTTCTCTTCCCTGTCTGTGCTTTCGGTGGCTAATAGAGGCAAAATCCGACCCTGTTAGACACTGAAATCTCTACTTTCAGTGGCTAATGAACAGTTGAAATGTTCACCTAAGCCACCGAAATTCATGTCTTAGTGAAAATTAACAAAATTGCAAAATACCTTTTGTCTTAGATTTAAAACACTTCAGGGTTGATCTTCTGAATCCTTTGCTTCTTGAGTAGGTTCTAGAATGTCTGTAGGATTGTTGGCTGCCTCTGGATCATTCAAACAAATGGCTGCACTTTCTAGGGTTTCAATATCAACAGGTTATTGAGGTTGGGGTCTTGAAGGAGTGGATTGCAACCTCAATAACCTGACCTTTTTCTTCAAATGCTTAGCCAATCTCCACAACTTATGATTGTCCTTTATGATCCTCTTCTTTTTCTTCTTTTCCTTTACATTTTCAAGTGCCAATCTTTCCAAGGTTGCACTGGTTTATGTGAAATTATTTGATAGAGTCTCGTATCTGGCCATTAACACCCTCTCTAACACTTCATGTTGTGCTATTTTCTCTTTGCGTTTCTTAATCTTCTTTGATTTGTTCTGCTTCTTTTTGCTGCTAGATGTTTCACCTTTTTCAAGACTTGTGAACATCTCAGTTTTTGGTGCTTGCTCCATGGAGAATTCTATATTTTCATCAATAGGGACTTCTTATTTTTCCGGTTCTTCATCTAAATCTGAATATGGAAAATTTAGAAATTTTGTCTTCTTTGGTGCAACCTACTCTGTGTCTTCATTAAAATCCAGCTTCTTCTTTTCTTTCTTAGGCTTGGAAGATGAAGTATATTTCTCAGATTCCACTGGAGAGATAGCTCTCCTCTTCCTTTTCCCACTCCTGGGAGTAGAGGACTTCTTTGAAGAAGATCTCTTTTTATCCTCTGGTTGTAGATCTGTCTGAAACTCATTCCAAAATAAGAAGTGGCCCCAATCCTTGTTCCTTCTCTGCAGTAGCTCAGAAATCAATATCTTGATCAATCCATGATGAGACAATCTACCTTCCACCTTGTTGGGTTTGGCTTTAACTTGATAAGCCATCTTAGTCAGGCTCCTGGGAAGATAATAAGGCAGATTGAGTGGGCTCCTACCATTGAAATGGTTCACGAGTTTAAAATGATAGATCATCACCTTATTGTATCTACCTTGACAAGTTATATAAACAAGGATGGCCTTTAACAAGTGTTGCCATTTCTCTTCAAGAAAAGACATAGGAATGCGTTTCTTCCATATCAAACACTTGTGCTCTGGTTTCAAGTAGGACCTAAATTCAACATCCTTTGTAACATTCGTTTTGAACCAGTTTTCTCCAGTCCTTGGAAGCTCTGTCACTTCAGCTATGAGGGCTTCTTCCACTTGGAATTCATCTTTTCCAATGAATGCTTTTCTTCCATCAAAAGTCAGAGCAAAAGCTTCTGCCACCTGCTGATGAGAGCTCTGCACTTTTTCACAAAATTTGTAACAACCTGTGTCCTTGAAGAGCTGACACACCTCTGGCTGTGATTCCAGGTAACTAATATCATCAAGCTCCTTCCTCAAAGTTGTTCCTCCTCTCGCCATTTGTTGGAATGCTCATGTACCTGCAATTGGAAATTCGGGCTTGGAGGGAGACCACACAACGCAAAATTAGGGAGGTTTGGCTCAGCTGTGACAGAGACGATAAATATGGGATATGTAGTAAGGAAGGCCCTGATTACTTGGGATGTGAGAGGGAAATTTAAGATTTGAAATAATCATGATTGGTAAACTCGAATGATAGGAAGTACAAACCATGTGATTTTATGAAACAAAAGTTTTAAAAAGATTTGATATATCATGCAGACATGAGATCCAAGTCTTCAATCGTCCTTCCTTCTATATTTTCGGCTACTAATTGCAATCATATCACCTTACCTCTGTCGATTCAGGCACATGATGAGACTTATTGACCGTTTCCAAGCTTTTGCAATTTTGGTGGCTAAAATAGCCCCAAATTTTGGGTTTAAGATGCCGAAAGCAAGGGCTTTCGGTGTCTTAGAAGTGCTTTTGGAGAGGCACTTAGCCACAAAAACCTATAATTTGAATTTTTTGAAATAAAAACCAAATCCAATTTTTTTCAATCTTTATTACAAACATAAAGCTCTCAAAAATGAATCTTAAAAAAGTTAAGAATGTATTTTTCAATGACTTCCTATCACCTAAATAAACAAATTTGGTTGTGTTATTTGAGGAGATAACACTAAGTTTGTTTATTAGTGCAGGGATAAAATTGGCGAAGGAGTGAAGGAATGAAGGGTGAGGGACTGAAGGGCACAATGGTGGATGAAGGATGCAACTAGGTGATGGAGAATACATGCAAAATGGATGGAGGAGGGGAAAGGAAACAACCGAGAGACCAACAAACCAAGAAATTCATCATGAGACCCACAAATGATATCTGAATCATCTGATCTCTTATAACTATAGGACCCTAACATAGGCTCCACCTGGGGATGGCATATCTTTCAAGAGGTGTCAAGAACCACTAAACTCTGGACATGCAGACCAGTGCTTTATTCATTGGGCTAATCCCAAAATTTTATTTTGCAACCTGTACCTATTTTGATCTTTCAACTGAAACCAAATCAAAATGAACACTGCTAAAAGAAGAGATTCTTAGAATGTTGAGCTTATTCACAACTGCTACCTACCTTACACTACTGATAATAATTTTTTTTAAATGATACAATAATGCCAATGTAGCTAGTCAAGCAGTTGCTAAGACCAGTGAACTGCTTGACTGCTTGTTAGCATAGTCGAAAAGACAACTTGACCTTTTGTCCACAGATTCAAAATAGCAAAGAGTAATGGCCACTACTGAAAACATGATTGATATTTACAACGGAGGCCTCGACAATCCTGAAGAAAAAAAATAATTCCATAGATAGATTGGGGCTCCGCAGTGCAAAATTTCTCCATATAGGTAGTTATAGGATCAAGGTAGAAATGACTTGTTCCTTGATTTTTAGATTTAGCCAAGTGAGAAACATGCTCTGGCATTTCATCTATGTTATTTGCATCCTCGTGCAATTTTTGGTATGGTTGCAGTTGTTCTGATAGGTTTACCAGTAAGACTGTTGTTGAACTCGATTGTGAATTTGATTGATTGACCATGTCAAGATCATAACAACTTTTCATCTCATGACTAGCAAATGAAGAATGATTTTGACCACACGGGTCATCCAACTGATCAACTATTGGATCCTGAAAAGACTGACAAGACTATTGCATTGATTCAAATGAAATTTCCTGACTTTTTATGTATTTATCCTTCAACACTTGTTCAAGAGTCTCCTTCAAAATTTGAAATGAATTGTAATCTAATGGGACAGAATTACACTTCATTGTTTCAAATCTTTTTGCAATCTCTAGACTTCCATCTGGACTTTGAAAATCAAGGGGAATTAGTGGTTGTGATTTTGGGTCTGTTGTCGTCCTAATACACACTTGAAAACGTGAGCAAATTCCATCTCACTTAGTGTGTCCTTGGAGGCACAATGCCTAGTTTCACAGTCCACACTGTCACCTTGATTGGAACCTCTTCCTTCTAGGCTTACTCCTAGGGAATCCAAGGGGGGTAGACCCTAGTTACTAGATGTGATTTAACTTTGAAGTTCTAGGAGTTGGTTTTAATTTGTTAAAGGTTAAGGTGGAAACTAAACTATGATGCTAAGGCAACAAATGCAAAGTGAAATATTAATTATGACAAGCAAACCCTTCCCTAAGTCAACTAAGACTAGTGCCTAAATGTTGGGAAAGGGGTCAACTAAGTTTTGAGGGGGGTTCAATTACAAAAGATTACAAGTAAAATTATATTACAACTATCACACAACAAAGATACAATTACTTACACAAAGAATAAGAAATGCTACAAGGATACAATATATACGCAAGATACAAATGAACAAGATTAAAGGTGCCAAAGTGTGAGATTTAAGAGATATTTAAAGTTAAGATCAATCACATAAGGTCAAGCATACCCCAATAGCACTTACTCTATTGGACTGCTTTTCAATGGAAACCACTAAAGCACTCAAGATTCAACAAGATGATGCCTCCCCAATGGGATGCTCAACTTCTTCTTGAATCACACCACAAGAGAAGAAGATAAGAGATGTAAATACTTGGAAACTTAATGCTCAAGAAATATAACACTTAGATATTCAAACCACAAGATGCATAAACGATTGATTTAAGTAAATGTACTAGCAAGATAGAATTCTAAACAACCATTAAAAGATATGCCAAAGTAAAAATTGTCTAGGAGACTAAGTGGTTAGGAGTTGTTTAAAGATTAGATAAATTGTATTTTCCCTCCCCCCAACTAAGTGTTTGAACCTTAAACCTCCTCCTCATATTGCCAAATGGCTGCCGAATGCTCAATATAGTAAGGCAACAAGGCCCACCCTAGATTTCATGGTCAGCCTTGCCAGTAAGTGTTGTGAGGAAAATCTCCTTAAGGACTAGCAAATAGGGTTAGACTTTGCATGCAGATATGACCTATAGAAAATCTACTTTATACCTTCGTCCCCAGACTTAAATCCCATTTCTTTTTAGTAAATGCATGGCTAGATCAACCTACCTCATTCTGGGCGTTCGATGTCGATCCCTTGTCGCACTTGATTACTTGTTCGCGGTTCTCCTTTCCAATGTTGACCTACATACAAGACAAGAAACAACTACACATGCATACTACCTATAGAATAACGGGTTATAAATTCAAACATGTACTTAGCAAATTATGAATAACTCATGAATTGGGACAGGAAAAGTACTTTCTTTATTACTTTGAATGAGTCAACTTACAAAAGTTGAGACCGGCCACCGCTCCGCGAACCTGATCCTGGGCTCCTCTTCGACTATTCTCTAACTGCTTTGCTTTGTATCTCCTTTGGCACAAGGAAGGCTAAGGGGTTGGGACAATGGGAATATGCAAATGGGCAGAGTTTTTTTGCTATATTTTTCCTCTTCCAAATGGGACCCCTACCCCTTCTTTTATAGGCTAGAAGGAGCTAGGTATTTGGACGAACCCTTGGCCATGCATGGCTGGGAGTTTCAGTTAACTCACCCATAGCTTTTGTGTTCCGTCAGCAACTTTCCTTTTTTCGTTCTTTTGTCGGTCCACGCACGTTGTTTTGGGCCAGCCAGCATGTACACATGTGCAGTAATGGAGTAGGGCACGTGGGCCTTTATAAAATAGGTTTTTTAAAGAGTTGTTCAACAGTGCTTTGGAAAATAAGGGATATGAGATGGCCTGATGCCAGGTAAGCATGTGTGGTGCAATTGAGGGTTATATCATATGCCCCCTAATGTGTGAGGTCAGAAGAGCATCTGATGGCCGAAATACATTACCAAACTTTACTGATGTGCCGAACGATTGAGCCCAAGGATCAGGAACCGGGAGGTGTCATCTGCAAAATAACAAATGTCTCGCCGAGGCGAGCATACCCATGCTCGAGATAAAGTAGAATCATGGCTATCAATCAAATACACTATAGATCCATGTCATATAACTATATAAAGAGTAGTCGCGAACAATACACAGCAGAGCTACATCTTGAAATCGAAAAGATAGACATATAGAGTATCCATCTTCTAGAAGTTGATACGGCCTGATGGCTGGAGATGAGATCTTCAGAGCTCGAGCAACAACTTAAAAATGTTCAAAACTCGGGTAGGAGTGTAATATGAGTGTATGACTGCACTACCCAGAGGTCTTCGATGGCTCGTCGATCTTGGACTTGAGAATCTTGATGATCAGACTGGAGGCTTCAGTGATTTCAAACAAGGACTTGATTGGATGTTCAGGATGGCCAGGTATGAGGGCAAGAGACATATTGCAGAGGGGCCGACTCAGGATTGGTGACAAACTTCCCTTGGACACTCACACAACAAATGATAAGACTCAGGCAGCATGGCATTAATCATAAGTCTACGAAGCAGGAGGCAACGCAAACTCTCCATATGTTTGGAAGGATAACCAAATGGTGGAGGACACAACTCTATATAGCGAGAAAACGCTTCCTAAGGTCGTACTACATCCCATAGTCTGATGAAAAAACAGACATATGTGATTTATCCAAGGGCGACTCATTACGCTGCCAATAAAGAAAATACTTTTCCCTTCCTCTTTTTGGGGTATATTTGATTTTTTTTTATTTTTTTTTTATGTCCTTTTCAATAGTTGTGGAAAAAGAATGAAGGAATATTATGTTACAAAGGAGGAACGAGTGTTGCAAACATACAAGCTCAAGGCACAAGGACAAGACTAATGCTCAAAATAATGATACTCGGGAAAAATCCTCTGGGGGCCAAGGGTGTTAAAACACAGAAGCAAACTGTTGCAAGGCTGATATATAAGGTATGCAAATGCGGTTAACAAAACACACAATGGTAACGTCCTTCGATGTAATTTTAATGAGCCCAGAGAAGGTAAGATCGGTGGTTTTTCATATTTATAGAGTCTAAAAAAACATAAAAGGCGACTCCATTGGGGTACCTTTTTCGAAGATAGTCTAGTTGGTTTGAAAAAGGGGTAAACTAGTACCAACAAGACGCCTATTCAAAACCATTTTAACGAGTGTGACAAGGACAAGATCACTCAGCCATTTTTTCATTTTTAAGGAGTCTGAAAAAAGCTTAACTATGGACTCCGTCAGGAATTTTCTTCTGGACCAGTTTAACGAGTGTGAAAGAATAAGGTCACTCGACGATCTTTTCAATTTTAGGGAGTCTAAAAAGAGCTTAACTATGGACTCCGTCAGGAATGTTCTTCTGGACTAGTTTAACGAGTGTGAAAGAATAAGGTCACTCGACGATCTTTTCAATTTTAGGGAGTCTGAAAAGAGCTTAACTATGGACTCTGTGGGGGTTCTTTCTTCGTAAGTTTAGTCCCTCAGGCCCAAAAAATGGATAAAATTATACCTGAGAGTACTCTTCTATAGAGTTGAAGTTCCATAGAGTATACCTTTGTTCGTATAGTTGATCGTCCGGACCGAAAAAGGGGTAAACTACCATCGGACAGACGTGACTTCAAATTTTAGTTTAACGAGCATGAAAGGCCACAAGATCGCTCGGTAATATTTTCATATTTAGAGGCTCTGAAAAGGGCTTAAAAGAAGACCCGTTATTTTTTGGGAGTCTTGAGGGTGAGGTCAAAAGTGAAGAAAAATCATGCAAATGAGGCTCAAACTCATATTCAGGAAAGACTATAAGGACTCCCGAGCCTACAGTGTTTTTTGTGGCAACATGAATACCATAATGCAACCAGGATCTACCTAGGGAATTCATGTTCTGGTAAGCTCTACCACCAAGTTGCGACACTTCTAAAGAAGAGATGATGGTTCTGTGTCACAACCTGATGGGATCGATCCTATGGTAAAGGAAAAAGACAACGAGATACAAAAATTAGGGTAGAAACCTAACCTATATGTTCAAGTTGATCGTTCGAAAATTTTTCATGGACCATCGAAAAGTACTCAAAACTCCCAAAAACTGTCCCAATACCCGATCAAATCCCTCCGATGCAACTCCTGAATCACTCTAAATGGTTTTTGGTATAAATAAAATGATAAGGGAGGCCAAAAGAGTGACAAAAAGAGGCCAAAAAGTCTATAAATAGAAGCTGGTAGCTCATTATCATCATTGTCGATTTGGAAATTGACTTTGAAGCCAAAAAAAAACCCTTTGATAAAAGCAGTGATTCTGGGAGCTACAGTGGACGAAACGAACTTCTGTCTGGACCAAGTAAGTACAAACTCCCCTATCTAGCTATTAAATTCTTTATTTTTTCTTTGCATTTCATTTTTTAGGTGGGCGTCGACCTTTAAAAGGTTGGCCCTAGGTCCACGCAGGCTGTCTCTGGACAGGTCACGTGTACACTCGGGTAGAGTAAAACCTGCCTGCATGTACAGGCGACTGTCACCTAGACAACACGCGTGGACCTCCCTTTATAGACAAAAAATCAAAAATCACTCACTCACCCTCATGAACCTTGTTGTTTTGGTAGGATGTATTTCCACTGGAGGGAAAGGGAGCATGACGAAGTTGGTGAGTTGGTTGTAGGAGATTTGAATGTCGTGGCCGCATTAATGCAATGTGGTTTGTTAAAGTTCTTCCTATTTCTATTTATGCGGGTGCAACTGAGGCTACTGAATGCCTTGGTTGACTATTGGCACCCTGATGCAGAGGATTTCATGCTAGAGGGGCAATCACTAGTGCCCACCACCAAGGATATCTACTTTTGACTGGCCTCTCAAGGAGAGGGGAACCGGTCAATTTCAGGACGTTTTCGTTGGGGCCGCATAACATAGCGGAACTGATATCCCTATACTGTGAGGCCAAGACAAACCATTCGAGCTCCCAAGTGCCTATAAGCAAGATCACCAACCTATCGTTGCAAGCAATAGTATTGCTCATTGGGCGGATTACCGATTCAGCGTCCTTGCATCAGGCATCCCGCGCACAGATGAACTGTGTTGTCCAGTGCTTGAATGCATAAATTTTTGACTAGAGTACTACACTGCTAGAGTGTATGAAGAGGCAATTGACAGATTGCCGTCAGCGGACACAGAGGAAATTCGGGTTCAGGACTATTTTGTGTTCATTCTTTTTTGAGCAAGTTCTGAGTTTTAGTCCTCGGGTAGTGGTACGAGGACATCAAGCCTCTTTTCTTGTTGTGTGTAGATGGGAAGTATTACTGCCACGACAGGGTGGTGGAAGGACCAATGAGTCCTTCGATGATTACTTTTTTGCATGGTTGTCATGGCAGATCCCAGTTATAGAGGACTACCCCTATGCCGGGATTGATTTTTTGAGAGACTCGGAGATACCAGTACCTCCTGGTGAGGAGCGAGGGGAGATGGGTAAGTCTCCACCTTTGTAGTTTTTTTTTGTTGTATATGTAATTTTTATGTCGTTTTTGTTATATATCATCATTTTTTATATGCCAGAGTATTTGACGGATATACGTTTGTTGCATGCAGATGTGGGACCAGTGCAACCTGCCGATTATGAAAGGAACATCTGTCATCCTCGGCCAGGGGCCGCAGCTGCCGCTATCGAGGGACCAACAGTAGCAGGAGAATTCCCAGTCGGGGAGGCTGAGAGGGTACTTAGACGAGTTGAGCGGAACTTTACTGCGCTCACTCGCACGGTCCCGATGGCAGAGATTGAGGACCTGTCGCCATCCATGCAGCCTCATGTAGTGGGGGCACCTCGGACGTGGGTCCGATTGTTTAGGCGTTTAGCCCATGTTGTGGACCAGTATAATAGGGCCCATAGGCCCTGAACCTATTTAGACATTTTATGTGCCACAAGCACTACTTGTATATATTTTTTGAGGGCATAAACCCTGTGACTCGTTACTGGTCCTATTTTTGAGGCGCTTGCGTCCATCTATGTACTCTGGTTATTTTATGATATTATATACGGTTTTTTTGGTCTTTTGTGTCTTATGGATCATGTGTACAAATAATTTATTTAAATGCTTATGTTAATGTTCTTTCATATGTGTGCAATATGCCAATCTAAAATTTGATTAGCTAGAGTATCTGTAACTTGGTTTAATCTCCTAAGAACATGAAAATATGTAATATAATCAAAGCTTCGTTCTAAGAGACGTACCCTAAGGAATCATCGGTGTAAAGTTGGATCGTGAACCCGGTATACTCTGTTTAACTGAGACACAACCATTTGAGCGTCAAGATAGACCCGGAGATGAGAGATACCCAATGACAAAGCATAACGAAGTAATTCAATAACTGCACTATACTCGACGACATTATTTGTGGTGTCACCTAAGCATATACCTTTAGAAGATAACAACTGGCCTTGAGTTATAAAGATTACCCAAGCTGCGGAGGCAAGCCTCCGAGTGTATCGACTAGCACTGTCTACATACCCAACAAACACCTCAGAATCACTTGACATCTGCCACAGTGACGAAAGATAACAACAATGATATGTCCATAACACTTAAAAGAAACTAAAAAGTAATAGTACAAAGACTATACATATGTTACAAAAAGTTACCCATAGTGACCTGCTTATGAGTAATACTTCTTGAGGTAGAGCCCATTTCTAGGCTCCGCCAAAGCATTCCCTTCGAAATCAACCAGATGATAGGCACCCTTTTTTAACACCTCTTTTATGATGAAAGGCCCAAACCACATGGGTTTGAATTTGCCTGCCCCCAGGGGGTCCTTATCTTGGTCATAGACCAGGACAAGGTCACCTTCAAAGAAAATCCGAGGACGAACGGACCTATCATATTGAAACTTGACCTTATGTTTGTGAGCCTCGTTGGCTAGGGCCGCATCACAACGCTTTTCATTGAGCTGCTCAAGGTACACTAACCATTCTTTGAGTGGAGAAGTGTCTGGCAATAATTGTACTGCCAATTTTAGAGACAGGATCTGACATTTGATAAGCAAGACTGCCTCCAGCCCATAAACAAGTTGAAAAGGTGAGAAATCGGTTGCAGTCTTAACAGATGTTCGGTAAGCTCATAATGCTGAGTATAACATCAAATCCCAATTTGACTTGGCTGAGTTGATAGTTCACTGTAGAATAGTCTTAAGAGTTTTGTTTACAGCTTCCACCTACCCATTGGCCTGGGGGTAGTAGGGTGATGAATGTTCTTGCCGTAACCCAAGATTTGATGTTAATTCGGTCATCATCTGATTCTGAAAGTGACTTCCATGGTCAGTGACAATCTCCCTCGGGACGCTGAACCTTGCTATGATCTGGTTGAATAAAAAGAGAGTTGTAGTCTCTCCATCATCTTTAAACTTTGGCATAGCTTCAACCCACTTTGTGAAGTAGTTGACAGCTACGATGATATAGCGATGCCCCCTTGCTGAAGGGGGGTTGCATGTGGTGTAATCAATCCCCCACTTGGTGAAAGGACCAATGGTGATGACAGGAAACATGGCAGCGGGATGTGTCCTCATCTTCCGAGAGAAGATTTGGCACGGATGGCACTTCTTGACCGATTCTATACAATCTTTGATAAGTGTCGGCCAGAAGTAACCTGCTCGTAGAATCTTTTGGGCTATTTCCAACCCAGACAAATGACCACCACAAGCTCCGGTATGGAAATCGTTAAGCACGATAACTACCTCCTCATGAGTGAGACATCGGCGTAGGATGCAGTCTACACCTCTCTGATACAACGTATCATCGCGTATGAGATAATTCTTAGCCTTATGGTGTATATGTCGACGCTCATCACGAGAAGCAGAAGTGGGGCACTTCAAAGTCTGGAGATAGATAAGTATATCTCCATACCAGGGATCCAAAGATGTGATCAAAAACATATCTCCCCGAATAGGCGATTCTTCAGGCACAACGTCACCTGACTCAACCGGAAGTTCCGAAATAAGTTCTGCAAAGACCAGTGACTTTTTGGACTTTGTTGAAATGAAGTCTAAGTCAAACTCTTGGAGGATGACTATCCATGTACTGATTTTTCTGCCTATTACCTGTTGTGTCAACATGTACTAGAATGGATTCATGACAACAATGACAGTGGTCTTGCGAAACAGAATGTAATGACGGAACCGTTGAACAGCATGAACTGCTGCCAACGCAAGTTTTTCGATATGAGAATAATTGAGTTCTAGTCCTATGAGGCCTCGGCTTAGGTAATAGATCATGTATTCTGATAACAAGTTATCTTATTGAACTAAAACCATGCCAATGGTTGACTCTGCTGTAGCCAACTATAATAAGAAATCTTTGTTATAGTTAGGTGGCCGGAGCAGAGGGGCAGTTGTGAGGGCATGGTTTAATGCGTTGAAAGAGCATTGAGCGGCATCGTCCCAGTAAAAAGGAACGTCTTTCTTTAGTAAGCGCATAAATCCCTTGGTGATTTCAGCATAGTTGGAAATGAAGCATCGTAAAAAGTTCGCCTTGCCTTGTAGACTCTGAAGTTGAAGGATTGTGCGTGGAGGGGGCAACTGGATTATTGCCTTCACCTTGAAAGGATTGACCATGATCCATGTTGTTGATACAATGAAACCTAAAAAATGTCCTGACGTTACGCAGAAGCTGCACTTGTTTGGATTCAAGCGAATCCGAAAGTAGTGACAACATTCGAAGATAAGTCTAAGGTGTGTGGGATGATCCGTTCTCTTGTGAGATCGCGATGCTAAATCATCTAGATAGGCGTTGACTATATGGTTGAGGTCATGAAAAGAAAAATACATTTCCCGTTGAAAGGTGGCTCCAGCATTTTTGAGACCAAAAGGCATTTTACGATATGCGAATGTACCCCATGGGCAGATGAATTTCGTTTTGTGCTGGTCTTCAGGTTTGATTTGGATTTGATTATAGCCTGAAAAATCGTCCATGAAAGAAAAGGATTCATAACCCACACATTCATCAATGATCTGGTCGATGAACGGTGTGGGAAAATTTTCTTTGGGACATGCCTTGTTCAAATCATGGAAGTCAGTGTATACACGAATCGTGCTTTATTTTTTATTGACCGACACGGGGTTTGACACCCATTGAGTCAAATGGATAGGATAGATAAAACCTGTCTTTAGCAATTTCTCAACCTCAACCTTAATGGTTGCTTCTTTCTTAGGATTAACTGGATGAAGCTTCTGCTAAACAGGCTTGGCATCAGGATACATTGTAATCTCATGTTCAACTATTTTTGGATCAATACCTGGCATTTCCTCATAAGACCAGGAAAAAACGTCGAGGAATTCTTTGAAAAGATCTGTGTAGATTTGAATCTCTTCGGGGGAGCAGTCAGCTCCGATGAAAACATTCTCCACGATGCCAGGGTTTCAAGAGATATTGATCGGTATAGTTTCAACGATAGTTGTCATATTGCCCTCAGCATAAATTTCGTGTGTAGCTAAGAGATTAATAGGGCACAACTGATCTCCCATCATGGTCACAGTGAATTCTCCTGCTTTGATTCGGCTTAACTCTGGGAGAAAATATGATCTGTGATGAAGATCTTCCCAAGGTTTGTCCGGACTAGTCATTGCTTCGATTACTGCTTCATCAAAAGGCAAGACTAAGTCTAACAAATCGATGTTAGCAAGAGAACCCTGAGCCCAAATAGGCTCCATAAGTGGATCTAACTCTTGTGCAGAAGTCGGATCAGTGTTAGCTGAAGCTTGCTGGACTAAAGAGTATGTTACTTCAGCTGTAGACAAGGGCATGGACATGCCTGGATGCCCTGTCTCATCCATCGTGGCCGATGGGGAAGGAAGTATCCATGGATCCTCGAAGTAATTCGTGCAGAACGACGAAACTTGAAAAATCTCAACCTTATGGTGATTGGATATAAATTTGATATCGCCGTGAGGGGGTGGGAAATCGAAGGTACCCATCAAGGATGGGCACAAACCAACTCCTACGTTGACGACACCTGTTTGAGGATTATCAATCATCGTAACCGTGGATTCCCCCAAAGCAGGGTCAAGTCTGGAGAGAGACAATTGATCGATGGTCACTATCTGGCCCTTGTGTGGAAACAATGACCCAGAAAACTGTAGCAACCACAGCTTGCATAGCATAAGTCCAACTCCTTCTTAACAAGAGGTTATAGTCGAGGGGATCATTGACTACCTCTACTTCGACACACACGGTCTTCCTACCTAACTGCATGGGGAAAGAAGGAACGATGCCATGTGGTCGGAATGAACGACCGTCGAAAGTGATGAGGAGAGTAGGTGATGGAGACAAAACAGGCTAGCCAATGGCCTTCCAACATGCCAACGACATAACGCATGTCGAGGCGCCCTCATCAACCACCGTGCGAAAGATATTTCGAGTAAAATTTTTCGTGGGATAAGCCACTACGATATGAAACACTACGTGGTAAAGTAGACGAGGTTTTAAGTTGGTTGTATACAACATGATTGTACCCGGATTACAAGTCTCGGTAGAGCCTAAAGCGGTTAACAAGGCTTTCCTCTGAGAAGGGCAGCTTTGGAGGACTTCCAAAGCGGACATCGCACAAGGGGTTTGTGATAAATATTCCACCACAGAGTAGTTCTGGGTGGCCCTTGCATTTGGGTTATGAGAAGCTTTTTGAAATGCACCTTTGGGAATGCATGCCATTGTTTCTCCCAACATCTTCTCAATCTTTAGAGGAAGAGATGGGAGGTCAGCTTCTTTACCATTCTCAGAAGTGCTTGGTTTACTATAGTCGTGTGCTCTAGTCAATATAAAATCGTCACTCCTAACCATATATACGTTCGCGGATGCGAGGTTGTTTGGAGGCGGACATGGTTCCTGGCTGCCCCCTTCCGTGCTTGCAGAGGCTTGAGTTAGATTTTGCCCATAATGAAATGGATTAGTCAACACAGTATGTTGTTGATGCATCACAAACTTTTGGGCCTCTGCAAGTCGAGGACATAAATGGGTCGGGTGGTCTTCTGCGCACAAGTTGCATGGATACCTCGCCTTCCATTTTTCAGTGTTGTCCCAGCCAACATTATCGGTGGGTTTTTTATCCCCCTTACCCTTATTTCATTGTTTTTTATTTCCTTCGGGCTATTGGGTGGCCTTTGGGTTAGTCAATTGCGCTATGTGTACCTCTGATGTTTGGGTAAGGGGAGCAGCAAAAGCAGTAGTTTGGTTGGTCGTTGTGTGTTGTATAGATAATTGTTGCAACTGCTTCGTCATTTGCTTAGCGAGCTTTGTTTGTGCTGAACCAATAATACCATCGGCATGTGGTCCAACTCTCTGTCTAGTTTTATCCAGTATTGAATATGGCGCATCTGGCAAGATGTTGTATAATAAACCAGACTGAGAATAGATGAGCTCAAACTGTTGAGCCCTCATGATGGCGTCTTCTTCAGAGAAAACTACTGACGTCGCGATGTCTTTAGATAATTGCGGGACCAAAGACTTAAGGAACCACTCAAGCAAGAATGTTGGTGGGACTGGCACCTTGATTAAACTCTTCCAACATCTCCATTCTCGGATGTGATCAAAGATATGGTCCACCATTGTCTGTTCGAAATTGGCCAGCAGCTCTGTGCCAGCATCGTATCTCACAGGAAACTGAAAATGGTTAAGGAAAGTCATTGCCAGCTCACCAAAGGAAGAGTATCTTGAGCGATCGAGCTCAATGTACCATTTCGCGGCACTCCCAATGAGAGTACGTTGAAACAATCGCAACTGTACGGAGTCATATTTTAATGAGTTAGATGAGCACCAAAGATGGAAGGTAGTCACGTGATTGCCTGGATCTTCGTTAGGCTTGGCTTCAAACTTTGGAATGTCCGAAGGAAACTTCGTCGGCATAGGAGGCCAACTTGGATCGTGACAAATGGGGTCATTCAACAGCCTTGTCAAATCTGGCAAGTGAAAAGTCACCAGGAAAGGTAGTTTGGGTTGTTGGTGATAACCTGGGAAAAAGGGGCATGGAGTTTGACTGGCACCAGGTTGCCAAGAAAAGTTTGGCTGCTAGCCTGGATTTTGGTAGAAACCATGGCCCTGGCCAGCGTATGGATTTTGCATATGTGGAGACATCATCGACTGATTTCCCAAATAGGACATAGATGGTTGGGCATGCATTATATTCGAAGGAATCTGGGAAGGATTGCCCCATGGTGGTCCCGTGGGGATGGGCATAGTAGTTTGTCCAGGGTTCTATTGATTATGGAAAGAATTACCGCAGATTGGCATTCTGGATGAGAGAACGGATCCCTGCCCTGAATTCCAAGGTCCTACCGTGGAATAAGGTCCTAGGTTTTCCCCCTGTGCATGAATAGTACCCTACATAGGAGTAGATTGTCCAAAACTAGGATTTCCCCCAGTCGGGAAAGCAATGGATGAGAAGGCGTTATTGCCAAACGTTCCAGCCAAAGAAAATGGTATCGAAGCTACCAGCATACTGTGCAAATGTGGTCCTTGACTCCCTGCTCCAAATAAACTATGGTATATAGGTTGCCCGACAGACTGTTGATGCGAGCCACCGAGTGAAGGGGACGAAGGAGCGATATGACCTCCTCCGTAAGGGAAAGAATTAAAAGGAGCAAGAGTTCCCCCGATGTGACCTTGCAGAGGAGCGCTAGAGCTCCCTGCCCCCAGACCTAAAGTCTGTAAAGTGGAGTAAGAAAGTACAGGACTTGTACCTAAACTTGGAATCTCGTATGAGAACGGAGGGTCTGTCGCACTTGTTGTGAAAGGGGTTGTGGCCGCCGCCAAAGACGGGATCGGACCACTATGCGATGTAGAAGCGGTCGAGACCATGGTGGCTCGGACCGATGACGGTGGGTTAGGAGGTGAAAATTCTCCTGTGGGGAAAACCGTAGTGGGAATGGAAGAAATCCCAAAGGGAGTAACAGTATTTGTTTCCATTGTTGTGTGAAACACTGTTTGGTGCTCGTAAAATTGGATTGGTACAATGAAAGGTGCCAAGAAATTAGTGGTTGGGGTTTAAACTGGGCCAAAAATGTGTGCTTTGAGGTCCAAAACGGTCGATTCCTCCGGGTGTTGGTCAAGCACAATTGCTTGTAACTTGGTCGCTTCAAAAGACCCTTGTTGGTCTATCTTTCACCTTAATGGTGGCGGTGGTAGCTCCAGTGTAACCGGCGGCAGGCCAAGAAGCCTTCATGACCGGCGGAGCTCGTGATCCTCCACTATATGATAAGATCAAAGACACTCTAAGGTATTCTAAACGTTCAAAAGTCACACACTAAAAAAGTCCCTAGATGATAAGACAGACAAACACTAAACTAATTGGAAGAACAGTTACAACAACCAACGTTAGAGAAACTTACCGGTGCAAGTGAAACTCGAACACAGAAGCACCCTCCGGGTATACTCTGCAAAGCGTGGCCCGATGTTTGTCCTAGGTACCGCGGTATACCCCCCGCAGTCACCTGTGTATGTCCTTAAAATAGATAGGCAACTAGGTTGCCAGTGCGCAAACAGTCACCAGGCGAGTACAATCAAAAGTCGGGTAAACCACAATGAGCAGGGTATCGAGCCTGAAACCTGTCAAGGGTATCGAAAGCAAGTGGTCCGAAAGACAACTGAGGACCTCGAATGGATTCGAGACCCATGAAGCCCCGTGGAAAATGAAATCAATGGAATCCCAAAACAAGCCCTCTATATGTGTTCTCCACTATGATTGGTCCAGCTTTGGAGGGGTTATCTCCGCTACCTTTCTGCACGCGACCTCGTGTTTATCCCCTATGTTAGAGGGGGGTCCCGGATAAATTTCACGACACTGGACTTAGACATTCCCTAACTCGGACTCCAATGTTTGATTTTAAATGGACTTGAAGAGTTTCCTCTCCAACCTAATCCAAGGCCCTAATCCTAAACTAGTTGGTGAACCCTACAAACATAAAAGTCTAGAAGATTTTAAATTTAGTGTTAATTTTATGGCTTTGTCTTATGTCAAGGGGTATGAAAGTGAAACTGATGATGTGTAATAGACGAAAACAAAAAATGAATGAAAAAGCTGGAAACAAAACTTTTACTTAATGCAAAATTTCAACAACTTTTCAAAATAAATATTTTTAATTTTCTAAGATTTTGGACAGCAAACTCAAAAGAAATTTCACTTGACTACAAGCTACTTATGATCTAAGTAAACTACAAAAAC
>ML779211.1:1682939-1713570 GCA_009831015.1 Picea engelmannii
TATATATATATATATATATATATTTAAATGTTTTCTAAAGCAAAAAATGAAAAAATACCAACAAGCAAAAACCAAGAAAACAATTCTGGCCTAATCGCAGATCGCAAAGAATCAGGTCAAAAATCGTTCACTAGCAATTTTTTTTTTTTAAATGACACACGCTTGTCTAAAAACCCTAAAAAAATCTTTTTATGATAGTTTTTTAAATGAGAAAAAGCAAGCTAAGGGTAAGATTAATCCTAAGCTACTGACTGCTAAGATAGAGATTCAAACACCTAAGAGGAATAATTCTTATCAAGGGAAAGGATGACTGCCTTACCCTCAACAAAAAGTATCATGTACAAGCACGCCACTATTAATCTAATAGCACATGTGCGAACGCGCACTGGATAGAGACAGAGGGCATATACACACGGGTTGACCTTGTACAGGCCACGTGTATATCTAAACTCTGAGAAAAAATGAAAACAAACAACCCAAAACCAGAAAGAGACCACTGATATTGATAACCAGGATCCCTTGAAGGCTTGGACACTCTTTTTAATAGAAAAACAAATAATGTAAGGAAAAATGATAAGGAAAAAACAATCTGAGATAGGACTGCAAACAACCAAGACTTAGACAGAATTCCAGAAAACCCCTGAGAATGTTTGATTCTGACAGGGAAGAGGATGATTGCCTCCAAAATTCTTTGGGCTCTACACGCTACTGCTACTTCCTCAGCTAGCTTTCGCACGCGGGCTGTAAGAGAGTAGGGCGCAAGTACATGCATGCAGACCTTATGCAGGCCACGTGTACCTCTGTGGGTCCTGACAACCACAGTTAAGCAAATTAGAGAAAGTTGGTATGGAAAACCAGACTCTCTGCTAGCTCAGACCTTACAGAAACTAAAAAAAAACAACAAGAAAAACCAGTCTTTTTCTAAAAACTGCCCAAAAACACATAAAACTCCTAAGAACCCTAGAGATCTTCCCTAGTATGGTCACCAATTCTGTTGTGAGGAAAATGTTCTTACGAACTAAAAAATAGGGTTAGACTTTGCATGCAGATATGACCTATAGAAAATCTACTTTATACCTTCGTCCCCAGACTTAAATCCCATTTCATTTTAGTAAATGCATGGCTAGATCAATCTACCTTGTTTCGGGCGTTCGATGTCGATCCCTTGTCACACTTGATTACTTGTTCGCGGTTCTCTTTTCCAATGTTGACCTGCATACAAGACAAAAAACAACTACACGTGCATACTACCTATAGAATAACGGGTTATAAATTCAAACATGTACTTAGAAAATTATGAATAACTCATGAATTGGGACGGGAAAAGTACTTTCTTTATTACTTTGAATGAGTCAACTTACAAAAGTTGAGACTGGTCACCGCTCCGCGAACATGATCCTAGGCTCCTCTTCGACTGTCCTCCAACTACTTTTCTTTGTATATCCTTTGGCACAAGGAAGGCTAAAGGGTTGGGACAATGGGAATATGCAAATGGGCAGAGTTTCTTTGCTATATTTTCCTCTTCCAAATGGGACCCCTACCCCTTCTTTTATAGGCTAGAAGGAGCTAGGTATTTGGACGAACCCTCGGCCATGCATGGCCGGGAGTTTTAGTTAATTCACCCATAGCTTTTGTGTTCCATCAGAAACTTTCCTTTTTTCGTGCTTTTGTCGGTCCACGCGAGCTGTTTTGGGTCAACCAGCGTGTACACGTGTGCAGTAATGGAGTAGGGCACGTGGGCCTTTATAAAAGAGGTTTTTTAAAGAGTTGTTTAGCAGTGCTTTGGTAAAGAAGGGATATGAGATGGCCTGATGCCAAGTAAGCATGTGTGGTGCAATTTAGGGTTATAACAGTAAGAGTACTTCCCGGAGAGGACACACACCTGGTGCGCCACGAGACAGTCCCCTGCCACTACCCTCCGTTGTTTTCCTCAAACCCATTTTAGATGGTGAAGATGGTGGAATTAGGTTGTCCTAGTTGGTCTAAAATGTTATTATGACTTATGGGTAAGTCTTAAGGTGTGTTGTGAGTATTTTAGATGACTTTTAAGTGCCCAAAAACAATGATTTATGCTCAAAACTGAAACTCTAGGTGACTGTTATGAAGTGTGTTGCAGATTAAAAAAGGAGAGCATGTACACTTCTAAAACATGTGAGAAAGATGAAATCGAAACATCTACTCCATCATCATTTACGTGGCGATGTGTGAATATGAACTTGAAAGGAAATGAGCAAGTAAAAGACAAGAACAAATTGTCAACAATTACAACAAAATGATGAAACTATCACCACTTAACCACTTAACCACGTGTGATAAAAGACTTGCTGAAATTAAAATCTAGGTCCTACACCATTCACATATCCATAAACATTTTGCAAGTAAAGGAAACATGAGAGATATGTGTGCCCAAGAAAGGGAAAAGCTTCAAGACATGTGTAATCTATTCCATTTGAGACATCATGCTAACAATAGAGATACTTGCAAGAAATAAACCAAAGCATGAAAAGATATGACTATGCCTTAAGGGCTTAAACTAGGATGTTATAGCATATGATGACTATTCTAAAGCATTTTAATCCATTTAGACAATATTAACCATCAACACATCATTAACATCCTAGCCATACGATTTTGGGGGTTACTCTCCCAAGGTGTAAGCAAGTTAACTTTAAACAAAACTTGAAATGTAAATGAGCAAACCTCTCACAATGGCACAAGGTGGAGGCAAGCCTACTAATGTTGTGCCAAAGAGGGTTGGAAAGGAAAATTTAAAAGATTATTATTATGCTAGCCACACAACATTGTCTTGTGGACAAGTGGGGCAAGAAACGAAAAAATGCTTAAAGGAAATCTAAAACCTAGCCCAACGATTTTGGGGGGTTGGCTTAGCCAATCACTCTCCCAAGGTGTAGACAACTAAAACTTGTTGAAATGAAATACAAGAATGCAAAAAGGATACAAGAGAATGCAAGCCTCAAGGGAACTTCCCGGGGGCTTGTTACAATGCTAGAAAAGATGAGAAAGAGAAGGGGAAAGTTACCCAACTAGTGTGGAAGTTTTTGAAGTGTTGTATGGATGGATTTGAGTAGCATATCCCCTTGTTTCTGGTAAGAACCTGCAAAAATCAGCAAGCAAATGCTTGTTGGAAATGCTGCACAACACAACAAAGTTAAGAAAAATTTATGTTTTTTACGCAAAAAAATTTCACATAAAATCTCCAAATGAAATGTAAAAATATATGACCTATCTAAGAGGGTTATTAAACTGAAATGTAAATGAAATAAGTGAAGAAATATAGGACTAAGTAAGCTAGGATTTTGAGAAGGCTTTGAGGGAAGACTCGTTCTTGAGGCTTTCCCAACAATCCCTTTGAAGTAAACCTGCAAAACTCAAGATAAAATGTGAACATGGAAGTAGATAACAAGCTTGAATAAACTAACAATATGACATACTTCAAACCCTTAGCCATCCAACAAGTATAAACCAACAGGAATACTCTTTGCTAATCTACTCTAGTAAACCACTTTACCAAAGATCTACTCAATACTACACAAAAAACTTGAACACCACAAAGTCACCTCATGTGTAAGGATGCAACCAGAATACTCTTGGTGTTTCCAAAATCCTCCAAAGTTTTATTAATCCAAGTGAGAGTGTTGTAGCAACAATTTTCTCCAAGACTCTCAAGAGCATATGAGTGAAATGGCAAGATGGCAAGAGCAAGAGAGTGGGATGAAATTCCAGTATAGTAACACTAGCTAAAAGAATGGTGAATGAAAGAGTGAGGAGAGGTTCTATTTATAACTCAAAAGGATAAGTGAAGACACTTAGATGAGCTCCATGTGTCAAAACCCAAGAAAAAATGAAGATCTCAAGGAGAGGGGCGCACCAACTTAGGGTTTTGGTAGGGATTGATGAGTTGGACGTGTGAGTGGGAACGTGGGGACCATGAATGGGTGAGTTTATGGGCTAGGAATGGTGCACTGCTCATGGGAGGGGCCCGCACATCAAATAAAAGGGGTTTTCAAAGGTTTGGGTGTGAGGGGGGCGCAAATCCCCTTAGGGGGCGTGAGGAAAAGAGGGAATGGGAAAGTGAGAGGGTGTGTGAATGATATAAGGTGGGTTGGGTAGTCTAGTGATGCACTTTATTGCCCTTTTCCATCTTTACATTTACCCATTAACTCATTTTTAAAAAAATTACAAAATTGACTTAGCAATACAAATTGTTGTTTTGACTGACCGACACTCCGGGTGGACAAATGAGTGGCAAAACTTGTCCGACTGAGATGAAACTTGGTCCATGGGTGTAGGGGGTTCCTTTCCATTTTATTTGAGCACAAATACCCCTATCAAAAGCCAAAAGACCTAGTTTTTACAATAATTTCTCAAAAACAATTAATTAATTAAATAATTAAAATCCCAACCTTAGGAAAATTAATTAAAAAAAAACCTATCTAGACTCGACGAAATTCTGCGAAACTTTCTACAATGTCTTACATGGTCATTTACATCATTCCTAAACAATATATACCAAAGGATGAGACCATTAGAATGTCGTTCACCACTTTGGAGGAATTATTGCAAGTGTGAGGGAAAAACTCATGGGAAATCAACCAGGCTGAAAAGCCCAGTTGATAACCTGAGGATAAAAAACCCTCGGTGAAAAGAAATATCCCAATGAAAACATCCCAAGGTACCTGACCTAACTATGATCCATGTAGACCTATTACATTATTAACCCACGCAGGGGTGCAAAAATTTCGTTTACAAAATTTTGTGCCGGAGGTATAAATTGCCCAGTAGAACCAAACTGTCTTCAACATATTTGCACCTAATGATGCATATATTCATGGCACATGGAGTTGACCCCATAGTTGAATAGGCAGTCAACAGGGTCTAAAATAGATCCCATGTTATTAATGACGTCCTTTATTGACTCATCGGAAAAAAATTTGTCTTCGCTATTTACAACTTGCCTAGAGTTTCTTTTCAGAAATTGAAAAGATGAGAAACATAAGGGCAGAGTGTTTCCACTTGCTCTGAGATTTTTTGCACTTTGATCATTACTGTCATAATTTCCATGTACAAATTGATTGTCTTGTTGGGATTGCAAATTATTTTCTTCTTCCCCACAATATGTTGTTGATTGCTTTGGAAAATCCATCTGAATGTAATCTTCATCATACCGATCAAGCTTGGGTAAATCATCCATGAATGAAATGTCATCAAACATGCACATCATATCAACAGATGGCTCTTCAACAAGATGAGTTGGAACTTCATATTTGACTACGTCGTGAATTGAATACATGAAAGAATCAAACCATGGTACCAAGGGTGAGCTGCAAAATGTTTGGGAACAGTGACCTTTTCTTTCTCTGAAATCAATGGAACATGATGACTTTGAACATCAAGTTTTTCTCTTATGATAATCTTCTGCATCATCTCGTTGATTATGTTGGTCAGAATATCTAATTTCACTTCTGAAGATGTCATCTGTTCATTTTTTGTTCTATCTTTTTCTTCTGCCTCTAACTTTTCCCTTCTGCCCAGCAAGTTAGCTTCCACATCAACCACAATCTTTTGCATTATCTCTTCCATGGTGCTGGCCAGAATATCTAGTTTAGCTTCTGAAAATTTCAGCTGCTCTTTTTCTTTGTTCTTTAACTTTGACCTTTTGATCAACAAATTGGCCTCCACATCAACTGCAATGTTCTTCATTTCTTCGAGAGTTGCAGTGTTCCTTTCTCTTAATTGGAATTCCATTTCAGGATCGAAGGCATCTGGGAAATGCAAGTGAGATTATCCTGGGGGTGGCCTTATATCAACAGGCATTGCGTGATATACCTTGTTGAACCTTGCTGAAAACTGTTGTACTACTTCCCCTGGCTGTCTTTTCAAATGGTCATACTCTTATAAGATGAGAAAGACATTTCTCATGATCACCCATCTATCTAGGAAAACTTGCACAAACTGATGGAAATTGTTAATGCTTGCAGCAGGGAGATTGTTAAACTAGTTCTTAACTTTACCTTGCAAAGACAGGGAAAACATCCTTATATATACATCGTCATCTTCAACCTCATAAAGGTCAAGGAAATCTTCAAACCTCTGGATGCGTTTTTCAGCAGTAATATTGGCATTCTCTCCATCAAACCTGGGCAGATTATTGGTATAATTTGCAGGGATTTCATGGAGGATAGGAGGCAATTCTAGAGGCTTGTATCTGTCTGGGATTTTCACAGGTGTAGGAGGTAAAGCAAAGGGCTTGTAGCTAACTAGAATTTCAATAATGGAAGGAGATAAAGCATGAGGCTCATATCTCGTCGGGCTTTCTACAAGTATATGAGTATGTACATGATCTACAATTTGGGGCTTAGTCTCTTGCAGCTCATCAATTAGCAGGTGGTCAATGTAATCTTCAACAATGTACTTTTGATCAGGCTTAGAATAAGATAGAACATAATTACATATAAAACCAAATATGTCTTGAATGCAATTTGGGCTTGAGTACCTGATATTTCTAGGTTGCTTGGTCATGCTTCAGGTTCTTCCTCCAGTGGAGTCTTTGAGTCGGCACTATTTGGAGCTGATTGGAGTCGCTAGGTGAGTGATCTCATCCTTCTTATGTCTACTCATTGTCCACCATCAGTGATCAGATCTAGAATTTGAAGTGCATTACTAGAGAAAGTTCCCCAGTATGGTCGCCATTCTGTTATCACCCTATAATTTCCTAGGCTGGGGAGGAAATCGACAGGGGTAACCACAAAACCGCTTCAAGTCAGGGATCTATCCCTCCAAGACTTAGAGAGGGATCTCTCTGTCAAATTTAGTTTTTTTTTGGATAGAATATTAGGCTAGTTGTGCAAAACAGGGGTTTGTTTATGAATTTTTGAATTGGTTTGGTTGAGACATAAAAAAGGATCATTGGGGAAAATGGAGTCAAAGATTAAAGACGATTGAATGAATAAATAAAATATACATATATAACCAGGAAAGAAAACCATATCAGTGGATTCTTATCATTTTTTAGGTGAAAAGAGGAAAAGATCAAGGTTTATTTCAAATGCAGAGTAGAGTTTATCTGAATTTTGCATTCAATATTCAGAAGAAAACATAAACATTGTCTTTAAGCCAGATCAGGGTGTTCATGACAAATCCTGAGCATACTCTTCTTATAAGCAATAAGAACATAAAAACAATATGAAAAACAAAGGAATAATAGTTTACATCAGAGAAAACCTCACCACAGAAAATGACACAAGAATCTGGGAAATAAAGCCTTTGTATTCATCCATTACAGTCAATTAAAGCCTGTGAGCATTTTTACATTTTTGTCATCCCAAAAAATCCCCTGACTTATCAAAATTTTGTGGCTTTATATCCTTTACATCAAATATCCAGATCCTATAATACTGGATCAAATTTACTTGAAATAGAAAGTCAAAACTGATACAAGAGAATAGGAAAGTATCCTATAAAATAGGTCATCTCCTTATCTCAAGTGATCTTCATGTCCTTCAAAGTTTTTGACAGGTGTAGTAAGCCTTTGAAGGCTGATGGATCTTCATAAGATGTGGGACAAGTCGAAAGTGCAACTTTTAGCACAAAGACAATTTTTTGCCTAGAAAATAGGTAACCAATTTAACCTTTCCACCTTGCTAGGCACCTCCAAAATCAAAACAAAACCTTGATAATGATGACTTTAATTATTATCTATCATTTAGAACTGTCCTGGAGTCATTTGGATAAGAAACACTTGGATCTGTGCGAAAACAATGCTTCTCTGCCCTGTCTGTGCTTTCGATGGCTAATAGAGGCAAAATCTGAGCCTACTAGCCACCGAAAGCTCTGCTTTCGGTGGCTAATGAACAGTTGAAATGTTTGCCTAAGCCACCGAAAGTCTTGTCTTAGTGAAAATTAACAAAATTGCAAAATACCTTTTGTATTAGCTTTAAAACACTTCAAGGTTGATCTTCTGAAGCCTTTTCTTCTTGAGCAGGTTATGGAATGTCTGTAGGATTGTTGGCTGCCTGTGGATCATTCAAACGGATGGCTGCACTTGCTAGGGTTTCAAGATCAACAAGTGCTTGAGGCTGAGGTCTTGAAGGCACAGCTTGCAACCTCAATAACCTGACCTTTTTCTTCAAATGCTTAGATAATCTCCATAGCTTATGATTGTCCTTTATGATCCTCCTCTTTTTCTTCTTTTCCTTTACATTTTCAAGTGCCAATATTTCCAAGGCTGCACTGGTTTCTGTGAAATTCTTTGATAGAGTCTCATATTTGGCCTTTAACACCCTCTCTAACACTTCTTGTTGTGCTATTTTCTCTTTGAGTTTCTTAATCTTCTTTGATTTGTTCTGCTTCTTTTTGTTGCTAGATGTTTCACCTTTTTCAAGACTTGTGAACATCTCAGTTTCTAGTGCTTGTTCCATGGATAATTTTATATTTTCATCAACAGGGACTTATTATTTTTCTGGTTCTTCATCTAAATCTGAATATGAAAAATTTAGAAAGTTTGTCTTCTTTGGTGCATCCTGCTCTGTGTCTTCATTAAAATCCTTCTTCTTCTTTGCTTTCTTAGGCTTGGAAGATGAAGTATCTTTCTCAAATGCCACTGGAGAGATAGCTCTCCTCTTCCTTTTCCCACTCCTGGGAGTAGAGGACTTCTTTGAAGAATATCTATTTTTATCCTCTAGTTGTAGATCTGTCTGAAACTCATTCCAAAATAAGAACTAGCCCCAATCCTTGTTCCTTCTCTGCAGCAGCTCACAAATCAATAGCTTGATCAAGCCATGATGAGACAATCTACCTTCCACCTTACTAGGTTTGGATTTAACTTGATGAGCCATCTTAGTCAGGCTCTTGTGAAGATAATAAGACAGATTGAGTGGGCTCCTACCAGTGAAATGGTTCATGAGTTTAAAATGATAGATCATTACCCTATTGTATCTACCTTCACAAGTTATATAAACAAGGATGGCCTTTAACAAGTGTTTCCATTTCTCTTCAAGAAAAGACATAGGAATGTCTTTCTTCCATATCAAACACTTGTTCTCTGGTTTCAAGTAGGACCTAAATTCAACATCATTTGTAATAGTGGTTTTGAACCAATTTTCTCCAGTCCTTGGAAGCTCTGTCACTTCAGCTATGAGGGCTTCATCCACTTGGAATTCATCTTGGCCAATGACTTCTTTTCTTCCATCAAAAGTCAAAGAAAAAGCTTCTGCCTAATGAGAGCTCTTCACTTTTTCACAAAATTTGTAACAACCTGCATCCTTGAAGAGCTAACACACCTATGGGTGTGATTCCAGGTAACCAATATAATCAATCTCCTTCCTCAAATATGGTCCTCCTCTCATCATTTGATGGAATGCTCCTGTACCTGCAATTGAAAATTCAGGCTTAGAGGGAGACCACACATCGTAGACTTAGGGAGGTTTGGCTCAGCTACGACAGAGACGAGAAATATGGGATATGCAATAAGGAAGGCCCTGATTACGAGGGATGTGAGAGGGAAATTTAAGATTTGAAATAATACCGATTGGTAAACTCGAATGATAGGAAGTAGACAGCCATGTGATTTTATGAAACATAAGTTTAAAAAAGATTTGATATATCACGCAGCGATGAGATCCAAGTCTTCAATCGTCCTTCCTTCTATATTTTCGGCAACTAATTGCAATCATATCACCTTAATTCTGTCGATTCGGGCACGTGATGAGACTTATTGACCGTTTCCAATCTTCTGCGATTTCAATGGCTAAAATAGCCTCGAATTTTGGGTTTAAGCTGCCAAAAGCAAGGGCTTTCAGTGGCTTAGAAGTGCTTTTGGAGAGGCACTTAGCCACTGAAACTTGTAATTTGACTTTTTTGAAATAAAAACCAAATCCAATGTTTTTCAATCTTTATTACAAACATAAGGCTCTCAAAAATAAACCTTAAAAAATTTAGGAATGTATTTTTCAATGACTTCCTATCACCTAAATAAACAAATTTGACTGTGTTATTTGAGGAGATAACACTAAGTTTGTTTATTTGTGCAGGGATAAAATTGGCGAAGGGGTGAAGGAATGAAGGGTGAGGAACTAAAGGGCACAGCAGTGGATGAAGGATGCAGCCAGGTGATGGAGAATACAGGAGAAATGGATGGAGGGGGGAAAAGGAAACAACCGAGAGACCAGCCAACCAGGAACTTTATCATGAGACCCACAAATGATATCTGAATCATCAAATCTCCTATAACTATAGGACCCTAACAAGTTCTTTGGTGATACCTGCAAAAATTGTCTAATATACTACCTCCCTACAAACAAGTATATCTGGTATAAATCTGGGTAGAGCATGAGGAGATGCATAACAACCAAAAACTTTGATATAAGAGAAATTCTCTTAAATATACCAGTCTACAATTGCACCTAAATTTCCCATTATTTGTTCAAAAATCCTGGGAGGATTGCCATATAAGACTTCATGAATTAGAATAACAAAATTATGGCAAATTTCATAAAAATAATATTTTTCATTTCCCTCCTACAATTTGGAATGATATAGATGTATCGGTTCAATGAATGTTGGGGTCTAGTTCCAATTCATCAGAGGAAATGGGGTTTTGAAACATATAACATCCATAAGATATGATGACATAGAAAAGGGAGCATGCTCTCCTTTAGATTTTTGAGTTGTATAAACCCATATTTTTTTTAGCAAGTTATCAGACAACAAATTTCCCCAATCAAAAGTAAAACCTTCTGCAACTTCATGAATAATAGGGACCCAATCTACAATGAAATATTCAGGGTTTTTCTTTCCATACAGTATACAAAGAATCATAGCTATGTACATAATATGTGCATTACAAGAAGTTGTAGAATATATGCCATGACTATATGCTTTAAATTTGTTTTCATTTCCCCACCAAGTTTTAACTATATCATGGACACTTCTGTCATAATATGTACATTCCTCTTTCTCAAACTTCTTCACAAATTGTGCATTGTAAACATATTTTGGATTACATTGAACAATTTATACATTACTTGGATATATTTGGGTCGGAACAAGCCGAAAATATTCCTTTGATGGTTGTAGATGGTTCTGGTTGGTATATCCACATTCTCCAATGCCCAATGTATCATGTCTATATAGGTAAACAATTTTGGCCTTGTTGTGACTTTATGAAGCTCTGACTTGGCCACCTCTCTAAGATTATTTGTGGTTAAAACATCTTCTCCCTTGCTTGATTCATCTGAAGGGATGGATTTCTCATCTTCCAAAATTTCATAAACATGCGCCCATGATTTGATGTTGTCTATTAGACGAGTAGTGGTATCTGAATAAATATCTGAATTTGGGTTCGGCTCTTCTATAGATTGATTTTGACTTTTCGTTGCTTCGCACAACACAATGATTTTTTGTCTACAATATTAGCTCCTATAAGAAAACAAGACTTATGAATACAAATTATAGAGATGGAACGAAGTTTAGATCTTTTATAAAATCAAAATTTAAGACACTAAGCAATTCTACATTCAACACTTCGTATCCAAATGACAGGGTAATCATGCTAAAATTTGGTGAATTTATTACTTGACGACAACGAACTTTATTCAAATATTTCACACTAATCATGTTTAATTTACATTAATAATCATGATTAGTGAAAGTAAGTATTTTGGTACTTCAACGTTCGAGGCTTTGAATAGAGAATTTTAAACATGTCACGAAGGCCGAAGTCACAGAGTGATTAATTATCTTTAATCAAGATTTACTTTATTAACCACTTATTTTATTTTTAAGCCTTAATGCTTTGAGACTTCGGGAATTTGGGACTATTGCAATGGAAAATGTTAAAATTATCCTAAAGGCTGGAGTCGTGAAGTGATTACTTACCCTTAATTGAGCTTAATAAATCATTACTTAACCTTTAATATTCGACACTTTGGCACTTTGGTGCTTCGAAACTTCGGCAGTCCAACACTTCTTGGATTCATTGATAATATGATATCCCAGAGGACAGTCTCCTAGAGTGGCGTGGCAGGATGATGTCACATGTGATGATGTGTCATGAGAACATGGGTGATACGTGTCATCCTGAAATGTGAGAATTGTGTGTCCAAAATTGCCCAAAATGAGTGTCATGTGTCTCCACGTGTAAAGAATGGCAAGGAACATAGGACACCTCAGCTGATTACTTTAATTTATAAAGAAATATTCTGAAACTTCAGGACTCTGGAGCTTCACGACTCTGGGGTTGAGAGGACCTTTAAATGTTTAAGCTTAGACTTCCAAAGCATGAAATATCGAAGTGGAAATTAAAACGATAATTGTACTTTGATTAAACATTTCACAACTTTAAATCCCTGAAATACCACTAATCGTCAATGTTGATAAGCATCGGGTTTGATGGCTCAGGATTGATCCACCCTGTCAAAAAATAAACAAGGAATTTTATTAATGTATAAAATAGTAATTCTAAAGGTAAATTTTATTGATAAATAAAAAAAATCAGGAACAATTTAAGAAAGTATTTGAAATTTGAATTTTTATTTGAAATTTTGAAGTATGTTCTAACATAGGCTCCATCTAGGGATTGTGGCTCCCTGTGAGGCACTAAAGGACAACATACCATATGCCTTTATTGGGTAAATGGAGTCATTATTGATTTTATTTTTATTGAATTAAATACTTTATTTTCTTTATAAATTTAATCCTATATAGAAGTAACAAAAACAAAATTATATAGAAATTTAGAACATGCTTAGTGATAAATTTCAAGTCAAGTTAATAAAAAAATTATTTCTTAAAATCTACTCAAGAATTGTCTAGGATAATCAAACTAAATTTAATTGGAATATCAGACTTTCACTGACTAAGTTTTATCTCAAGGTTATACAGATATTATGTGGATTTCATTAAGGAAACTTCATTGGATCAGGACATGAGTATCATTGAAAAAGAACTAAACAACAGAGTATGTAATGAAAGTATGTGGCTCAAACCTGAAGTAGGGCATCTAAGGATATTTGGGTGTCCTGTGTATATTCATGTCCCTAAGGAAAAGAGGACAAAGATGGAACCCTCAGGCAAGAAAGGGGTTTTTGTGGGGTACAATGGGAACTCCAAGGCTTACAGGATTTATGTACCAGGCCAGAGGCAATTAGAGGTAAGAAAATATGTGAATTTCCATGAGGAAGCCACATTTAAGAAATCCAGAGAGCTTCAGCAGGAATCATAAGTAGTTCAGCCAGCTTCACCCTCTTCTGAAAATGAAGAGTCAGATGATCAGAGGGAGGAACCTCGTGAAGGGCCAAGTAATGAGCCCCTAGAACCTGCTAAAGTGTTAGAAATAACTCTTGAAGAACCTCTATCCAAAAGGAAGCCAAGGTGGCTTAAAGAAATAGTGCAGGAAGCAAAAAGGATAGCTACTCCTAAAGGAACTTTCAAGGAAAGAAAGAGGCCTCATAGGTTTGGAGGCTATGTTGCACTGATGAGCAACATTAGTGATGTCGAACCTTCTTCATTTGAAGAAGAAGATAAATTAAAAGTATGGAAGGATGCTATGCTTTAGGAATACAAGTATATTATAAAGAATAATGTTTGGGACATTGTGTCGACGCCAAAAAAAAAATCAGTGGTTTCTTCCAAATGGACCTATAAGATCAAACATGCAACTGTTGGAACTATGTTAAAGTTCAAAGCAATATTTGTAGCCAAAGTATTCACTCAGAAAGAAGGAATCGACTATGAAGAGAATTTTCCCCTATAGCCAGGTATACCTCCATTCAAACTATTATTTCTTTTTCTCCCGTTCTTGGTTGGAAGCTACATCAGATGGATGTAAAAACAACATTCTTGAATGGAAAGATTGAACATGAGGTCTTTGTGGAACAACTAGATGGCTTTGTACTGCATAACAAAGGCACTCATGTATGCAAGATAAGGAAGGCCTTGTATGGTCTTAAGAAGGCTCCCAAATTTTGGTATGACGGGATTGATGGCTTTCTTAAAAGCCTGGGATTTCAGAAAAGTGATGTTGATGCAAATCTGTAGTTCAAGGTAAGAGGTAACCCACCTGTTATACTAATATTTTATGTTGATGATCTCTTTCTAACAGGAAATGAAGGGATAATAGCCTGGTGTAAGAGGGATCTAACCTCATAATTCGAGATGAAATACTTAGGCTTGATGCATTACTTCCTAGGATTGGAAGTATGGCAAAGATAGGGCGAGATATTTCTGGCACAAGGAAAATACACAGTGGATGTACTAAAGAGGTTTGGTATGATGGATTGCAAATCCATGTCTACTCTGATGATTAAAAACCTGAGGAAGATGCATGATTCTGATACAGGTTTAGATTTGGTGGATACCACCATGTATAGGCAGTTGATTGGATCATTGATGTACATGATCCACACTAGGCCAGATATATGTTATGCAGTGATTGCAATGAGTTAGTTCATGATTGAACCGAGACAAAGACATTGGGTGGCAACAAAGCACATCTTAAGATATCTCAGAGGGACCATTACTTATAGTCTGAGATATACATCCAGTGGTGGTTTATTTTTGCATGGGTATGTAGATGTTGACTGGACAGGAAGCCCAGTGGATTGGAAGAGTACTTTTGGATACTGCTTCAGTTTAGGATCCACTATGATCTCTTGGTCAATCTGGAAGAAGGGATCCATTGCACAGAGTACAACAGAGGCTAAGTACATTGTAGCAAGTGATGCTAGCAATGATGCAATATGGATCAGAAAATTGGTTTATGGGTTGTTTGGCGACAAGCTCGAGACGACGGTGGTTCACTGTGATAATCAAAGTTCCATAAAATTGACAGAGAACCTAGTATTTCATGACATGTCAAAACAAATTGACATGAGGTACCACTACATCCAATACTTGGTCCAAAGAAAAACTGTAAATTTACAGTACATAGCCACGAGCGAGCAGGTAGTTGATATCCTGACCAAGCCTCTGACCTAGAGATAGTTTGTGCAGCTTAGAGGCAAGCTTGGTGTGGTTGAGAATGACTCCCTTGCTAAGGGGGAGTGTTAAATTTGGTAGCATCGATAGTCATTCTCCAATGAGAGGCCATATGGGCCACCCTGAGGCTAGCCAGGGAGATTTGGAGAATCAACCAATCTTGTGAGGTATTGACAAAATCTAGGGGGAATGTACAACCTCTGTGAGTCAAACCAAAAGTCAGAACAAATGAGATGCTATGTGAGTCTAATGAAAAAGTCAAGGGGAACGTACAACCTCTGTGAGCATAGACAGTCTAGTGCAAAAGTCAAGGGGAACGTACAACCTCTGTGAGCATAGAAAGACTAGTGAAAAAGTAAGGGGGAACATACAACCTCTGTGAGCCTAGTCAAACCTTGTGAGCCATGAGAAAAAGTTAAGGCATCTAGCAAAAGTTAGGTTGAATATAAAATTCCTATGAGCTAGAAACAAACTATATTCCTAATATTGCAAATGATGTAAATGTATTGATCTAGTGCATTGTCACGTGTAACATTATCCACTATGAAGAGAATTTTGTATTGCTTTGTAAAGAGTCAATTTGTAACTAAAGTCTCAAGTCTAGTTCTATTTTAGAACTAAGGTGTAATGCTGAGTTGTAACTGAAGTCTTAAGTCTAGTTCTATTTTAGAACTAAAGTGTAATGTTGAGTTGTAACTGAAGTCTTAAGTCTAGTTCTATTTTAGAACTAAAGTGTAATGCTGAGTTGCAACTGAAGTCTTAAGTCTAGTTCTATTTTAGAACTAAAGTGTAATGTTGAGTTATAACTGAAGTCTTAAGTCTAGTTCTATTTTAGAACTAAAGTGTAATGTTGAGTTGTAACTAAGGTCTCAAGTCTAGTTCTTTTTCGAACTAAAGCATACCAGTCTCAAGTCTAGTTCTATTTTCGAACTAAAGTGTAATGCTGAGTTGTAACTGAGATCTCAAGTCTAGTTCTCTTTTCAAACTAAATCATACCGGTCTCAAGTCTAGTTCTAAGTTCGAACTAAAGTATGAAGCTGAGTTATGATTAACTCATGCAAACATGTTACTATTTTGATTCTCTCCTCTTCTCCTCTTTAGCTTATATAAGCAGAGGTCGACCCCTCTCTTCAACACAATTTTGATATGCAGGTTAAGGGAGAAGCAATAGAGGAGCATATCAGTGATAAAGAGGTAGCATACCAAAGCAGCATATCAGAGGTGTATTTCAGCAAGGTATTTTAGGTCTTTGTCAGGTCAGAGTCATCTTAGAAAGCTCTTTAAGAGCAGAACATTCATGGTGGATATTTGTAAGTGATCTTACATTATTAATGCAATAAAGGAATATCGTTTGTTGGGGTTTTCTCCCTGTACAAGGTTTCCCTAGGGTATATGTGTTATTGATGTGCATGCTTACTTATCTACATAGTTATTGCTATTCGGTTATGATTTGGTATTGTTGAAGTGTATTAAGCTGGAATCAAAGTGTTGAAAAATAAAAGAATTAATCCACATAAGAAATCAAGCTCATAATTTAACAGAGAGCCCATTGTTAAGTAGGTATTTTGATTCATTTTTATATTGGACCATTTTCCCTAGTACGAGATTCCATTTATTATTCTTCGTAGGGATATTATCCCTGTATGGGAGGCCATATTTTATTTTTAGTTGAAGGGTCATTATCCCTGGTATGGGAACCCTTATATTTAATTTGGAAGAGGGATCATTATCCCTGGTATGGGAGCCCCATTGTTCTAGGTTAAGAAAAAGAAATTTATGACAGCAGAACAACAGGTTTGGAAGGACTCAGAGGGAGTCATTTGGCTCAAGGAAGAATCATGGAAAGTCAAGCTTCAGGTTGTATAGACACATTGGGAGTCAGTGATCAGGAAGAAGCCAACATGGTTTTGTGACACTTTGCATGATGCAAAAGGACGTGCAAAAAATGACAACATGGTTCAAGGATTCTCTCAGCTAGAGGGAGCTGACTTTAGAGTTCGAGATGAAGGATCTTGACCAGATGTATTGGGATTGGAAGCATGGCAGGGGCCAGATGAGATCTGTAGTGAGGAGATTGAAGAGGTTCAAGACAATGGAATGGAAGTCCATGGCCAAACATATGATGACATTTTTATCGTGCAATTTGTACTTTGATGGAAGACAAACGTAAAAGAGAGAAAATTGGTGAAACGAGAGACTAATCCCATCATTGTCACCTCAATATGATGCCTCTTTCTATTTAGGGTGGTAGACCTAGGGGAGACGTCCCCGATGACCTGGGGTTTTGAGAAGGCAATGGATAAATACTAGGTTAAAGGTCCCCTCTCACAAGTCACCACCAATCAAAAAGTTCGTTTAAACAACCAATTAAGATATAATATCCCAGAAGTATGCCTGCCCGGAACAAAGAAACAAGAAAACTATATTTTCGCAAGTACACTTGTTGTTGGTACTTCATAAAACCTCATACTTTATCAAATAAAGAAAATGGCTGATATGAATGTGAAGTAAACTTAAATTTATAATAACAAACATAGATAGCAATAGCTTCACAATTACACCTCAATAATGCTTCAATAATGACTAGAAATGATAACACAAACTTGGAAAAATGCTAGCATTTGTCACAGGCAAAGAGGGCAATGTAAAATCAGCTCTAACATTTTATTTTGGATGCTTTTAATGATGCTAAGTACGGTTGTATCTTACTTTAGTAACAACAACAACAAATTTAGTAAGTTAGGCTATTCTAGTGTTAGAAGTAGTTAGTAAGTTGTTTGAGAAATGGGTTTTGAAGGTTGTTTGATCAAAACACTCAAAGGAGGTCTCAAACTAGTGCTTTCTTAGGGAGAATGGAGTCAAAGTGCAGAAATAGATGTTGAGGATGAATGATAATAGAAGAGTTAAATACAAGAGAGATTGGTGAATTGGAGTGTTGGTAACCCAAGGCTCCAATTATCAAACCCTAAAGGGAAACTAGCTACTAAGGTGTAGGTAACCCTAGGCCTTAGTAGATTTCCTCCCTCTCTAACTCAAGGATGAAGAAAAAAATGGCTAGGATGAAGCAATTAATGTTAGGGTGTTGCAATGGCAATGCCTCTAACAAAGATTCAAGGAAAATTGGCTTCTTGGTACAATCTAGTAGGTGGATAACAAACTAGAACAAGGACAATAACATGTGCTGGATTCCCTAGGGTTTAGGTTAGCAATTTCATAAGATTTAGAAAAATGCAAAGAAAATATACCATAACCATTCAGAAGAAATAAGAATTGCATAATTTTACTTTCATTTACCAAGCATAATCTAGCACATCACCTAGTTGTAGACTTTCCACCAAGAAAAATGCCAAAAACACCAAAAATAGCCTTCCTTCAACAAGTGCGCACTAAATTTCAGTCAATAAACCCTAATTAGGGTGCAAATTTCAGACCTCACACAAGTGTGAGTGAAAGATGATGAAAAAATGAGAGTTTGGACTCTCTATTTATACAATATCACTAACCTTTAATTACACTTTAGGTCAAAAAAGGTCAACATGGTCAGTGTACATCAAAAATATTGTTTTACATTAAATGTCATAATTAAAACCCTAAATCAAGCAGAAAAGGTGACATCATGCCCTTTTCAGGTGACGTTAGGCCCTTTTAGGGAAACATTGGCTTCCTGAAGAAAAACATTAGGCCTTCTTGAACCTCAGAAACCTGCCACACGTGCCACTTGGCACAAAACTGCCTCCAAAACCTCCCAAAGCACTGGATGACATCATGGGTGACCTGAGTAATGTCATGGGCCTTCCAAGGCCTACATCATGGTGGAAAGGACACAACCCCCTTGGGTCTAGGCCTTCCAGGCTGCACCTGGTGGAACATTCTCCTCTCTCTCTCTCCGGTGAAATCCTATGATCTGTCTCTACCCCATGCTAGGGTCTCAACATCCATCCAGTGGGATTTTAGCCCCATGGAGGTATGAACTAATCATCTCCCCACGTGTACCTGTCCATCGGGTGTATCCCTACAACATCAACAGATACACCCTCCATGGGCTCATAAGACACAGGGATCATAGTAATTCCAATCATATCTAATCATTAAGTTTATTAAACATGTGCATAAAACCCCCTTCACCAGGACAAATGCTCAAAGACATTATACTAGTCTACCAACCATGTTTGGAGGAAACGTTGGGATGTCCTATTGGGATAATGCTCATTGGATGTGGGATGTTTCCGGGAGAATTCAAACCTAGGCCATGTGAGTGGATGAGGTGGTAAGGGATGTCTAGGCAAGGGGCGCAGTGATAGTAGGGAAATGTGTGGCTTACATGTGGGTGCCTCTGAAGAGGGTGAGATGCACCTATCATGGATGCAAGTGTTTCCAAGCCCATTCATGCCTTTTATCTTTTATTATTATTTATTTTTCTTTCAAGAGGCTAGTTAGGGGACACTGCCTTCACATGGTGACCAGTGGTGGCAATGTTACCCACAAGCATTTCACGGAGATGAGAAGGTTGAATCGTGATGAGACCCCCTTTCTCTTAGTTATGCCACCAAGAGCCACTACCATGGTGTGGTGACCAGCTGTTGGTAGTGTCATACCGCTACGTTCCCATGGACCTAATAGGTTGGCTCGTGATGAGACCCCCTATCCTCTAACTAGGTCTTGTTTTATTATTTTTCATGGGTCCCTCTATTTCTTGTTGAGAAGCCTTTTATTGCTTTCTCGTGGATCCCTGGGTGAAGTATCTCAAGGTTTCATTCTTTTAGATTTTATCTTTTGCCAAATACTTTTACCCTCTAGGCCTTTAGCCCCTTCTTCCCACAAGGTAAGGTACAACCCTTAGATATTTGGCCAACCCAATGCCCGGACTAGTGTAATGGGATGGATGAGCGGGAACTAGATGAAAAGTGATAAGTATGGTGGCAACGGATGATGGCCTTTCATGAATCCTTCCAATGGCAACTCAAACCCTATGGGTATCAACTTACTAGGGCAGCTTGTCATTCCCCCCAGGTATGGTCAAATGGAGAAGTATAAGATCCAAGCACCCGTTAGAAGCAAAAAGAATTGAATGCACATATTCAAAGGTTTTGAGGATCAGAGTGACACATACCATGATACCCGAACTCATTACCTCATGGAGAAAGATCCACCTCTGCTATAGGACTAGGCCGAGGTGATGGATGTTGCTACTATTGACAAAGTGGAGGCGCTGAAGAATGAAAATAGGGGCCCTCCAGGGCCATGCTCAAGTCGATTTGGCTCTCGGTACTCCATGTCCAGGACCTGTGAGCCTCGAGACATAATCTCCTTAGTTATTCCTTAGCTAGGGGTGATCTGGATTTATGCAGGAACACAATGAAATAAAAAAACACACATAAACGCAGAGATGCAACAGAAATAAAACTTCATTTCATTAACAACAAACAACTGAAATATGCTTACAGACAGAATGGAAATAAAATAGCTAGGGCGTTGGTAGCTTATCTCTAAGAAGAGATGTGGTGGATATTGGCCTCTGAAATATGTGTTACAATGAGGCTCGAAGGCCTATATATTATTGAGAAACAATGGAAAAACCTAAACATCCAAAATCCTAACCCTAGGAGACGAAACGCTGGAATATGGGCCTCGTCGGGGTAAATTGGTACATCAATTTCCCGGGGTTGTAACTTTGGCATACTATCTATGTTTGACACACATGATACATCATTAGAAAGATCTATCCGAGGAATACATTGTCGAAATTGCATTTGATGCCAAAAAACGTCATTTAGGGCCTCAAAACGGCTCTAAAAGTTCAGGACTCGAAAAAATGCTAAAAATAGTAAATTGTGATATAATTAAGGAAACTGAAAAACTGAAAGAAACAATGGCATGGATCCAAGTGGAATAGGCGAGTGGCCACCAATATCCACCTGGATCATTCCTCCCCCCTTAGGAAGAAATGTTCCCCATTGCATTGTGTTCCTCCATGAGATGAGGAAACTTCTGCTGAACTTGGTCCCTGGTGAGCCACTTGCCTTGGTGAAGGAGTTGGCCTGCTTTGACAACTTGATTTAGATGGATCCTCTGTTGGCGGGTGTTCTTGATCTATGTGTCCATAATCTGATCAGTTTTTTCTTGTTCCATGCAATCCAAGTTTAACTCTGTTGGTGTGAGTTGTTCTTCCATGTCAGATGTATGCAATAGAGGTGGAAAGTAGGGTCGAAGGCGATCCACATTGAACACTAGGTGCAGACCAAGGAATGGTGGAACACTGAGCTCAAAGGCATTGTCCCCTAAAACCTTGGTGATGGTGTATGGCCCATATTAGAGCGAGCGAATCTTGTGGTAGGGTCCAGCGAGGCGCTCCTTTTGCAAATGTAGCCACACTTTGTCACCCACCTGGAAGTTGTGTGGCACCCGATGTTGATCATGTTGTTGCTTGTACTTAGCATTGGCTCTGTCCAAGATGTCATGAACCTGTTGGCGGATGTGATGAATGCGCTCAATGAAGTTGTTTTCCTTGTCAGCCTCAGACTGGACATGGGTTGAATCTGCCTGAGTAGCCGCAAATGGCATGGCTACGTCAATGGGACATCGTGGCTAGAATCCCAAGCCCACCTGAAAGGGGTTGTGGTTGGTTGAGATATGGAGAGCCCGATTGTAACTGTGTTGTACATAGGGGAAGCTCTCATCCCATGTGTGTGGATGCTTTGAGTTGTACCTACACATAATGTGTACGATCATCTGGTTGACGACCTCTGTCTAGCAATCAGTTTGCGGATGGAAAGATGTGGACTTGGTGAGCTTGGTGTCCAGCATTGACCAGAGGTTGGACCAAAATGTATCGAGGAACCTGTTGTCCTGATCTGAGATGATATACTGTGGGATCCCAAAGTGTACCCACACTCGTTCAAAGAAGAGTTTAGTAGTGGCTTATGTTGTGATGTTCTTCTTGCAGGCCATCATAATGGACATCTTCAAGAATCTGTCGACGACCACAAAAAGACAGTCATTTCCATGCTTAGTAGAAGGAAGGCCCGGCATGTAATCCATGGATATGGATTCCCAAGGTCGACTACGAGTAGGAAACTAAGTATAGAGGCCTTGCTTCTTGATGGTTGGTTTGGTAATGATGCAAGCAGTGCAAGACTTGATGTACTTCCCGAGATCATGTCCAAGGTTCGACCAATATAAATACTTTTGCAGTACTGCCACGATTTTCTCGACCCCAAAATGCCTAGCGACCCGACTGTAGTGCGCCTCCCAAATCATCTTGGCACACTCGCTTGAAGACACACAAAGGTGTCCCAGGTGACATAGTATGGCATCCTGGAGGTGAAAATTAGGAGCTTTCCTACCCTCCAAGAGCGCATTGTATGTGTGGCCGAATTCTGGATCACTTTTGTAGAGAAGCGGCCAATCAGAAGTCTCGTGCCCAAAAGAGTTGAGCATCGTGGTTAGCGCCATGATAGGTGGTTGGCTGAGGTAGTCTGCAACATTATTGGTGCTTTCTTTCTTGTACTTAATGTTCAAATGAAACTGTTGCAGGTATGTGGACCACTTCTGATGGCGATTGTTCTATAACTTCCCTTGTGTCTGTATGAACTACAAGGTTCAGTGGTCTGTGTGGATGATTGTTTCCTTTCCCAAAATGTAATGATTCCATTTTCGGCAAGCCTGCACAATGGAATAAATCTCTTTGTCATAAGTGGGATACTTTCGGACTGTGTCAGAAAGTGTCTCACTGTGGTATGCCATTGGATGCCCCTATTGAGTAAGGACTGCCCCAATAGCATAGTCGGAGGCATCTGTCTCAATCTCAAATGGTTTTTATAAGTCTGGTAATATGAGCACTAGTGCAGAGCAGAGGCAATGCTTCAACTCTTTGAATGCCTTCTGTTGAAATTCAAACCAAAATAATTTTCCTTTCGCTCCTCCCTTGGTGACTTGAATCAAGGGCCAAGTGATATGAGAGAATCCCAACACGAACCTACGGTAGAAATTGGCAAGACCCCAAAAGTTGCGGAGCTCTGTTAGGGTGGTTGGGGCTGGCCAATCCCAAATGACTTGGATCTTGGCTAGATCCACATGCACCCCCCGCTCATCAATAATGTATCCCAGATACTGAACCTGGGTCGTGCCAAAAGTGCACTTCTCCAAATTGGCACACAATTTGTGTTGCCACAGTATTTGGAGGACCTGCCAGATGTGGTGGAGGTTCTCTTCCCAAGTCTGGCTGAAGATCAGAATGTCATCCAAGTACAACACTACAAATGAGTTGGTGAATGGTCTCAAGATGTCGTCCATTAGCCTCATGAAGGTTGCAGGGGCATTCGTCAACCCGAAAGGCATGACCAACCATTCGAAAAGGCCCTCCTTGGATTTGAGGGCAGTCTTCCAGACATCAGAGAGTTCGATTGGTACCTGGTGATACCCAGACTTCAAGTCGATATTGCTGAAATATTTCACCCCCTTGAGTTGGTCCAAAAGATAATCAATCTGTGGGATCGGGTACCTATTCCAGACAGTGATCTTGTTCAGCGCCCAATAGTCAATGTAGAGTCTCCAAGTCCCATCCTTCTTCTGCACCAGCACGATCGTTCTCCCACAGGGCGATGAACTCAGTCGGATGTGACCTTTCTGCAACAACTCCTGAATCTGTCTCTTGATTTCGTCATTCTCCATAACAGAGCACCAATAGATAGGTCCATTGGGTAGCGACACACCTGAGGTCGGATCGATGAGGTGCTTGACCTAGCAGTGTAGAGGCACCCCTGCAGGGGAGGTGAAGATGTCCTTGTACTCCTCCACGACCTTATCCATCTATTGTTGTCGTGCGGAGGGGCCCTGTCTGGAGGTCGTGGCCACAGTCTTCTTCTTTCCCCAAGGTCTGATCATTAGGAAAAACAATTTCCTGGTTTTGGCAATGAGCTTATTGCATTGTTTTGCAGTAACCAAAGAGACAAATGTAGGCGGTGTTATTTCTGGTATCTTGTACAACTTATTTCCCAAAGTAATAATAACAGCACAAGGCCTGGACTCATACACAACATGTCACATCCACAAGTATGGTTGGCCTAATAATACATTGAAAACATCAAGAGGAGCAATATCACATAATACCTCATCTGTGAAGGACTTGATGTTGTAGGGAAGGAGACATTGTTGGCTGACGCGGAGGCCCCGTCCTTGGTGAAACCACCCAATGGTGTATGGTTGTGGGTGTGTTGTGGTCGACAAGCCCAGTTGTTTCATGAACTATACTGAGATGAGGTTATTCTGGCTCCCGCTGTCGACAATGAACTACAACGGAGAACCCTTTACCCACATCTGGGAATGGAAGAGGCGCTCCACCTCCTCAGGATCTTCTGGTTCCTTCTTCTGGATCTTCGTGGTGGAAACAGTGGCGTTGGACTTCGCATCAATAATCTGCTTCCCCCTGTCATTCCCCTTGTCGGGTTTTGATTCAGATTCGGAGCCTACATCCGATTCAGAAGCCTTCAACTCGGCTACTAGTGACTGCTTGGCACGACACTCACTTGTGTTGTGAGTGGAGATCTTATGGAACTCACACCACTTCCCTGTGTCCCTTTTTGGCTTCGTGGTGTTGTTCTTTGCTTGTGGCTTTGGCGAGTTGTCCTGGGCCACCCCGCCTTGGCTTGGTCCTTTGTTTGGCGTCTTGGGGGTACTTTTCCCTTGCTTCTAATTCGCAGACCCAAAGTCTCGCTTCTTCTGTTTGAACTTCTGCTCAATCTTGGAAACATATCGGTATGCCGCATCAAGCAAGGATATGTTGAGGAACTCCATTTCCTCCCGAATGGATCTATGCAAACAACTGCGGTACTTTAACACCAAATGTTTCTCTAAAACTTTGATACCCAACTTTGTGCGTAAGGTATGAAATAGATTCGTCATCTCATGCACATCTTGGTCCCTTTGCTGCCGCAGCGTAGTCCATTGTATGTATTTGTCCTCATAGCTCCCCACGGGATAATATTGTTCCTTGATGGCATCTCGAAAATAATTCCAAGTGGGTGCGATCAAGAACAGAGAGGGTTCCCCCTCGCTCTTTTTCTCCTAGTAGGTTTCCCACCAGTCCTTGACATGGGGGGTGGATTTAAGGAGTGCAAAAATAATCCTTTCTCGATCAGAAAAGTCATGAACCGAGAAATATCCTTCTAACAGATTCAACCATCTATCTACGACATCTACATCTATTTTTCTCTCAAATATGGAAATGTCAAATTTTACTTGTACCTTAAAAGGAGTGTCACCTCCAGAGTGGTTGTTGGATGTAGATGTGATGCCAGTGGGCAGTCGTTGAAGGATCTGGGCAAAGTTGTCCATCATCGCGTTCCTTTGTTTATCGAGGGCCTCCTTGAGCAATAATTTGATAGAATCTCCCGCTCCCTCATCTTTCTTTTCTTTCCCCATGGGCGGTCGTCGAGGTTTACGAGGTTGATCTTGCAACGGTTCAACCAGATCGAGCCCTAAATCCTTATACCCTGACCTCGTTGGGGACATGCAAAGAAGGATCGAGAAAGAATAGACTACTCTGATGCCATTGATCCAAATTTATGTAGGAACACAATGAAATACATAAACACACATAAACGCAGATATGCAGAGGAAATAAAACTTCATTTCATTAACAACAAATCACTGAAATATGCTTACAGACAGAATGGAAATAAAATAACTAGGGCACTGGTAGCTTATCTCTGAGAAGAGATGTGGCGGCTACTGGCCTCTGAAATCTATGTTACAATGAGGCTCGAAGGCCTATATATTATTGAGAAACAATGGAAAACCCTAAACATCCAAAAACCTAACCCTAGGAGATGAAACGCCAGAATATGGGCCCCGTCGGGGTAAATTGGTACATCAATTTCCCGAGGTCATAACTTTGGCATACTATCTCTGTTTGATGCACATAATACATTGTTAGAAATATCTATCTGAGGACTACACTACTAAGAACGAATATCGATTCTAAAACAAACTCATATTTGTCGAAGCATTTGATGCCAAAAAACATCATTTAGGGCCTCAAAACGGCTTTGGAAGTTCAAGACCCGAAAAACTACTAAAAATAGTAAATTGTGCTACAATTAAGGAAACTGAAAAACTGAAAGAAACAATGGTGTGGGTCCAAGTGGATTAGGTGGGTGGCCACTGATATCCACCTAGATCAAGGGGATAACATCTAGCTCCAACTTGGGGACATGTGCTCACTGTAGAGCACATGAGAACCTCAACATCTCTGGAATAACCTGTAATCTGCTTGATCTCAACATAAGATTATCAGTAATCATTTGGGGTGGTGATATCACCCCTGGCTCATACATATAATACAAAATGTGAAAACAAGCATATGTACAGATGTGAATACAAATTATTCTAGCATGAAATGCAAATGGTATATACAATGAATGCAAATGCCTACCTACTTGCCTCTACTTACCTGTTGGCTGAATGCTAGGTGTAGTCAAATGACCAGTGAAACCATCCTAGCAATGTCTCACAATACCTGCCTATGTGCTTCATCATAAACCAAAACAGTGATAAGTTAAGCACAAAAATAACATGAGTTAGAGAATGTATCATATCATCGGAAGTCATAAAGTCTAACTCATGGAGGCGGGTGGGAGGGATAAAATCATGCCAAGTCATTCTATGAGGAAAGTGTTCAATCCATTTTAGGAAGGGATCGTGAAAAGTCAAAGGTGCAGAAGACTAACTCAAAAGGTCTGAAAGTTGGCTACTTAGGACGTCCTCATAATCTGAAGCCTGGGGAAGGATTGACAAGGACCTAGAAGATGACTGACAAACTCTTAAGGGAAGGTCGAAAGGATGAGATGGCAACCTTTTTCTTGAGGTATTCAACCTACCCTTGAACTCTATTTTTTGCCTCAGAGGAAACTTAATACAAAATACATACTCACCAACCACACCTTTAAAGATGCAACAAGGTAAATTAATCGGAGGTGGCTGGAGAAAGTTGTCACAAGGATCCTTCTTTGGGCAAACGATGTCCTTACTCCTATCAAGATCTGAGCACATTGGTGGTTGATAATCCTCTTCATGGAATAAATCCAAGTGCTCAGAGGAATACTCATCAAAATTACAATATACCAGATATAAAAAGATGCAGGATGGAAATGAAATGCTAGAAATGGCAGAATAATAGTAATACAACCAGCATAATCTCCACAATAACACATAAATGATATAAGAACAACAACAATAATTAGCACTTTCATTCAGAAAGCAATGTTCACAGGCCTCTTCGAGGGGGAAACATCCAATAGAGCAGCGCTCTGTTACAATAATATTCAAGCTAGGGTTTTCATACCTTCGACCCTTATTTATATCTATCAAGAGAAGCATCTAGAGGAAGATCCTTCTAGAAGCGGAAGCTTCTATTAGGTATTATTACATCCGCTTTATTCTATTTTATTGAAAGGCCTTATTAATATTGACCTTTATTACATCTGAATATATTGATCTACCTATGTGCGGGTTAGGACCCTAACATGTCTTCCCCCTTTAAAACAACCTTGTCCTCAAGGCTTGAGGTGTGGAAACTGTTGCAGAATGGTAGTTGGTTCCCAAGTGGCATCTGCTGGAGTCGTATCTTTCCACTGGACTAGCACTTCCTTGATGGTTCTCTGATGCAGGCGACGCTCACGCTGGTCCAAAACTGCTTTTGGTTGTAGCCAAATGGATCCTTCTTCGGCTAACTCTAGAAGGTTGGTTTGAATTTTGCACCTAGTTCCAATCACCTTCTTTAAGCATGAAACATGAAAAATAGGATGTAGCTTCGACTGACTGGGCAGAGCTAACTGATAGGCAACTTGACCCACATGCTTGAGAACTGTATAAGGACCATAAAATTTGGGTGCTAGCTTCTAACAATGCTCGGCCTTGAGGGAAGTTTTCTTGTATGGTTGCAGTCGCAAAAACACCTGATCCCCTTCTGCAAATTGACATTCAGAGTGACCTTGATCTGCTTGTTGCTTCATGCGATTATGTGCCATGACCAAGTTCTCTTTAAGGGTACGAAGAATATCCTCTCGAACTGTAAGTGTTTGGTCAACTGCTTGGACCTTCAAGGTACCCGATAAGTATGAGAGAACTAAAGGTGGCTTATGTCCATATACCGCTTCAAAAGAAGTCATGTGTGTAGCTGTATAGTAGGAAGTGTTGTACCACCATTCAGCTAGGGGTAACCATTAAGCCCACTGATGTTTCTTCTCAGAGGAAAAACACCTCAGATATGTTTCCAAACACTTGTTGAAAACTTTTGTTTGACCATCATTCTGAGGATAATAAGCTATGCTGAGATGCAATTGGGTTCCCTGTAGCTTAAACAGTTCTTGCCAAAAATTGCTTGTGAAAGTTGGGTCACGATCAGAAACAATAGAGTGCGGCATGCCATGAAGCTTGAAGACCTGGTCCATGAAACTTTGAGCGACCTTGGATGCAGTAAATGGGTGTTGAAGAGCGCAAAAATGAGCATACTTGGAAAGGCGATCCACAACCACCATTATGACTGATTTATTCCCCGAGTTGGGTAAGCCGGTAATAAAGTCCATAGAGATATCCTTCCAAATAGCAGGTGGAATCGGAAGCGGTTGTAGTGTGCCCAGATATTTGACTGTTTCTCCCTTGTGGCGTTGACACACCTCACATTCAGTGAAAAAATTACGGATGTCCCATTTCATACCATCCTAGAAAAAGGAACGTTTGACCCTGTCATAGGTTTTGGTGAACCCTGAGTGCCCCGCTGTGGGTGTAGCATGAAGCTCAGAAAGTATTGTGGATTTAAGCTTTGATTGTTTACTTAAATACAAATGACCTTTGTATCTAAGCTCATCCTGGAGCCAAGAGTACCCTGGGGGAGCCGGAGCATTGGTCTGCAATTGTTGGATCAGATGTGAACTTTTGGGATCTTGTAGCCATTCTTGGCGCACAGCTTGGAGCGAATCTGGTACAATGAAGGAAAGAGAAAAAATGGATCCTTCTTCTTCATATTTTTGGGACAGTGCATCTGCCACTACATTGTCTTTGCCCTTCTTGTAAATGATCTCATAATCATATCCAAAGATCTTAGTCACCCATTTTTGTTTCTCCAGGGAGGAAATGTGTTGTTATAGAAAGTACTTGAGGCTTTGATGGTCGGTCTTAATTTGGAAGCGTTGCCCCAAGAGATAAGGACGCCACAGATCAACGACATGCAGAATAGACAACATTTCATTTTCATAAATGGGTTTGCCCAAATTCCTTTCAGATAGTTGCTTGTTGGTGAAGGCTAAAGGTCGACCCTCTTGCATAAGGACAGCGCTGATTCCTTTCCCTGATGCATCACATTCCAACACAAAGGTCTTTGTGAAATCAGGAAGGGCCAGAACCGGAGTGGTGCACATGGCCGTCTTCAAGGTTTGAAAAGCTTGAGCAGCGGCTGGAGTCCAAGTGAAAGAGTTCTTTTTTAGGAGAGCAGTGAGGGGTGCTGCAATATTTCCGTAGTTCTTAACAAACTTGCGATAATACCCTGTTAAGCCCAGAAATCCATGAAAGCTTTTGAGAGTCTTTGGGTGCGGCCAGTCTTGCATAGCTTCAATCTTTTTCGGATCCACCCTGACGCCATCCTTGCCAACCAGATGACCCAAGTATTCTACTTCTGAGGCATCAAAAGCACATTTAGACTGTTTCAGGAAAAGTTGGTGCTGAGAGAGTAGATGGAGAACTTGATCCACATGAGTAAGATTGTTTGTCCAGGTTTTTCTATAGATGAGGATATCATCAAAGAAAACTAAGACAAAATGACGAAGAAAGGGACAGAAGACATGGTTCATGAGGCTTTGGAAGGTGGAGGGGGCATTACACAAGCCAAAGGGCATGACCAAAAACTCATAGTGGCCCTCATGAGTTCGAAAGGCCGTCTTGGGAATGTCTGCCTCTTTCATACGTATCTGGTGATAGCCCGAGCAAAGATCAAGTTTAGTAAAGAATTGGGTGCCACTCAATTCATCTAGGAGGTCATCAATGACAGGAATGGGGAATTTGTCTTTAATGGTCAGTTTGTTGAGGGCACGGAAGTCAGGACACATTCTCCAAGAACCTTCTTTATTCAGGACCATGACTATAGGAGAAGAGTAAGGGCCCGTACTAGGGTGGATAACGCCTGCGTTAAGGAGTTCCTGGACCATTTTCTCAATTTCATTTTTTTGTGAAAAGGGGTGGCGATATGGACGGATATTGGGAGGAAGGGTTCTGGGTACAAGGGGAATGGAATGATCATGAACACCGCGGGAAGGAGGGAGTCCTTGGGGAGTGGAAAATACCATTTGATGTTTAGAAAGGAGGGCTTGGAGGTCTTGCGACACCGGGGGTGTCTCTGTTGCTTATATGGCATGGAGTTGGGCAATGACACTAGAATGAACTTTCTTGAGCAGATTTTCCATGCGATGGGAACTAATGACCTCAGGTGAACCAGCAGTGATGCATTGGAATTTATATTGGTGGCCTTCCTGGTCGAATTGCATGGTTAATGCCTTAAAATCCATGAGAATGGGACCCAAAGTTCTTAGCCAGTCTGCACCCAACACAATGTCACAACCACCCATGTCGATAGCAAACATATGGGATT
>ML779212.1:86370-101230 GCA_009831015.1 Picea engelmannii
AATGTCTCCTACGAACTATAGAGATCTGAGTGTGTGGCCACTTCAACCTACTGATTTCAGGTGCACTTCAAATATATATTTTCATGGTGGGAAATACTAAATGTTAACACAAAAATGGTTATATGATCTTTTTGAGTGTAATACAATCATTTGTAAATTCATCTTAACTTCTGATTTATTATGGGTTTAAAGAGATAAAGTCTCTTAAAGAGATTAAATCTCTAAAAATAAAAACCTTTTTTAGATAAAAAAAACTTTAAAGAAAAGTTATTTAACCATAATAGATAAGAGTTAAGATGGAGTGTAATATATATATATATATATATATATATATATATATATATATATATATAGATTCCATTATAAATAAAGAGTTAAGATGAATTTACATTAATTAATTATATATATATATATTCTAAGGAAAAAAAAACCAATAATTTTATTTATGGAGTAAAAAAATTACATCAATACATGCAAGGCATGCATTAGAAAGGCTAAGTAGGGTTGAGCTTCATAAGCATACATGTTCAAACACACTTATCAAAAGAAAATCTTCAATAAAAAGGTCTACCAAAACTACAGCCTCGAGTTAAACTCAATCTCACAATTTGTACATCCTTAGAGAGAAAAGATCCAATCCATATGATCTAAATGAAAAGTATACCAAGAAAATAATTTAAGATGTCAATTTACAAGCATTTAAGATGGCAATTTACAGGAATTCAGAATTTTGCATAGCCACTCGAACTACTATATTAGAAAATGAGCCAAGAGTTGTGAAAAAATTATGAAGATCCATGTGGATCATTTTCCTACACCTTATAGCTGCCACAGTCCATCTCCAATCTAGCTTTGGAGAGCATGTCTACTTTTGAAGTCTTGTGCCTATACAAATGAGTGGAAGAGACATGCAATAAACATCATGTGATAGCTTTGATTTCTTTAAAAAATGATTGTAGGGAGTAGTTATAAAGATGGTTGGTATCATTCATGCATTTGATAACAAATTGAGAATCACCATAAATATGTAGCCAATGAATATTTTTTCTTGAGGTAATAGAAGCAAAATCTTAAGGCAAATGAATTCACTGTAGTTGTTATTGACCGATGGTGACCTCTCCTAGGAATGTCGAGAAGGAAATAGTGGAGACCTCATTTAGATGGATAATACCACCAACTCATCCTTGAGTGGGGGTACCTTAGGCTACTCCATCAAAGAAATTCCATAATGATCAGTTTGAAATGTACAATCATCAACAATGGGTCGTTGATAAGTAGACTTTTTTTTTTTTCCAAATAAGAGGTGTGTAAGTATATTAAGAGCCTTCAAAATCTGAAGCAAAGTAGCAGAATACATGCATGTCTAGGCTGCACTTGCTGGACTGCCCCAGCCATGGGGAAACCAGTCCAGCCAACTCCTTCAAACCATTATTCCAGCTAGTCATAAGTTAAAAGAGTAATACTACTATATATCACCTAAGACCTAGAACCTGGAAATACTCATCAACACTAAAAGTTTAAACACCTGGCAGGTAGCCGGGCCACATGGCTTGAAGGTCCCCTAGCCAGGGCTCTTCCTCAATGTACGTCAGCTCATCGTCCCACTGCTTGCCACCTTCCTCGTTGCGCCCAGCTTGCTTGATGTCGTCCTCGCACGCGTCCTCCTTCCGGCTTGTTTCGGATGGACTCTGCATCTTGCGCTGATCTCCACCTGTAGTAGCCTCGGGGTCCTCCATTGGACTGGTTTCAAGAGAATTCGAAAGTAGAGCCTCGTGCAGGGATGAGAGAATTTGCAGAAAGCTTGCCACCTTTGCATCTGTAGCCTGTAGACGATAATTCAAGTCCATTATCTCCTGTCGGAGTTCGAAAACCAGGTCATGCAGTGCAGACAGGCTTTCTTTGCACTGCGTTCTATCAAAGGACTCATGGAAACGTGTACCTTCTCTCTTAGGCTCGCCATGAAGAGAGGGGTCGCTGCCCATGTTACCCAGAGGGTCGCGAAATGGCATGGGGTTAGAGGGATACGCTAGGGGGTCTAGGGAGAGCCGCAGGATGGAAACTGACGTGCGGGGAATTATAGCCATGGAGTTGAACTGCGGAGCTCGCAAAGAGACAGGAGGAGAATTAGTCTGCTGGCGTGGGGAGGAGTCGATGGAGGTCAAGTCAGGAGGCGTAATCGAGGGCCGTCGAGGCTTCCAGGGAGAGGCCCTCCTCGGTCTGCCTCTGGGTCTAGTCATTGGATAAATGGTGTAGCTGGTCAGGGGAGCTACGACCACTCGGTGGAGGAGTAAGATAGGGTCTTCCTCGCACCAGTGGAGGAGAACATAAATGAGCTCATGCTGTGGAGGGATGAACCCTGCAACCATCATATAGAAATGCGCCTCAAACATATTGAACCAATTCATTTGAATTCGCAGCGAAGGGAAAAGGACTAACGCATAAATGTGCCTTCTCTTCAAATTAAAGAGCATTTAAGTTGCGGGTAGGGTGGTGGGATGTGGCACAAGCCCATCACGTGGTGTCATGCCACGGTGCCTAGTAACTTCGCCCATCGCTTGCCACGACGCACACTCTGACACCCCATCTGGGGGGTTGATAAGTAGACTTTGATTGAGGGAAGGAAGAAAGAATAATTAAGTTTGTAACTGCTATCTATTAGGTGAGGACAATTTGTCATCAAAGAGAGCACTATTCCGCGAGATCCAAACACCCCAAGATGTGATTAAAGGAAGAGCTTTGTATAGAGAGTTATTGGAATCCTCTAGCCAAGTTTTCAAAGCATTTTCAACAAAATCTTCTTGTCATTGGATGTTGAGATTTGGGTACCTTGGAAAGTGGTCCCCTTGTGTTGGTGAGTCTCTAAACACAAAGGGGGAGACTATTACCCTTATGCATTTACTTTGTATTCTAATTTCACATTGACTTTATTCACTTAAGTCATAAAGTTAAATTTGTCACTTAAGTCATAAGGTGACAATTAATTCACAAGTGGGTGAATTAATAGACATAAAGCAAACTATAGAAACTTAATTAAAGTGGGCTTCTAAGTGAGATTTATGAGAAGTGATCTCATCCATTGATTAAAGTTGGGCTAGATGTGATCTAGGCATATATGATTTTAGCGGATAAATTTTGCCATTGGGATAATTTTCCATGGTTTTTCCCAAAAAGATTCCCCAATTTCCATTATTTCTAAAAAAAATTCACCCAAATTCCATAGAATAAAATTATCTTACCTTAAAAAACACAATTTTTTTATAGAAACTATATAAAATCCTTAGAAATTTGAATATTTTTACAAAACTATCGCAAAACATTTTACATTTTGCATATTAAGGACTAGTAATATTATCCCATGTTTCTACATATTGATATAAATTTCCATCCTTAAAATCATCCCTAGATCTAGGCCCTTGATCTTTTAGGTATGGCCTAAGAGAGGCTAAAGAAGGCAAAAGGATAAGGAAGATATTCATTCTCACTTGAGTGAGTTGAGTGAAGAAGAGAAGAGAGGAGAAGAGAGGCACACCTTTGTGAAGGAGGGGCACATATCTTGAGGAAGCTAGTCTTGAGCTTGTGAGGGTAAACTTGTGTGATGCAAGAGTGTCTGAGAGCTTAAGGGGCGCACCAATATTGGTGAAGGGTGGTGCTCTGGGTGTAGAGAGGGTGCACTTGTTTGGTTGAGGGTGAAATAGCTTGTGCAAGGAGAAAGGGGGGCACATCCATTGTTGGAGAGAGGCACATCCATAGCATGCACAAACAAAAGGTGCACAAGGCACACCAATCAAGGGCGCAAGCACCATCTAGTGTACAAGAAAGATAATTGGTCTTAAGTCATCTCCATATTAGGAACAAAAGGAAAGGGGGCACATTATTTCACTAGGGGCACATTTCCCAAGAAGAACTCTATTGTTGTGATTGAGATGAGCTAGCATTTGTATAAGGTTCTTCTTATGTCATTTCCTTTTGTACAATTGCTTGAAGGATCCAATATATATGATTTGGATTTCGGAGCGGAACGAACTAATTAACAGAGTAAATACAATAAACACGGAGATAGGAATAATAACACAAATATTCAGTGAACAATATCTTCTAATAAATAATGAATATGCTGAAACTATAAAACTGCAGAACCGAAACTTGCTCGAATGGTGGTAGCTATCTCTGAGAAGAGATGTGGTTGTTACACGCATCTGTCTAAGCAGAATGGATTAAAATGAGGCTCCATAGTCCCTTTTCATATTACTCATGAATTCCAAACCCCTAGACATCCAAAAACCTAACCCTAGAAGGTGAAACGCCAAACATCATGTGGGACCTATGGGTAAGTTGGTGTAATTTGGTACCTCAACTTCCTAGGGTCACAAATTTTGCATACAACCTCCATTTTAGGCGCGTGATAGCTCGTTGGAAAGTTCTTTCAGATATATACACATTTTGTCGTCAGACTCTAAATCTGTCTACAGTCTGACTATGGCGAGTCAAAAAAAAATGTTTAGGGCCCCAAAACAACACTGAAAGTACAACAAGATGTGTTGACATGAAAACATACAAAATAAGCAAGTTGGATTCGGCGAGAGGGCACCCATCTCCACCTAGAGAATGTGTGAGGCTTCAGACAACCCCAGAAGTGTAGAACTCACATGTATAAATAATTATAGAAAGACGTGTTGAATAAAAAATGGACATGAGGAGCCAGTTTGAATAGGTAGGTGGCCACCAATATCCACCTGGATCAATCTTCTCCCCTTAAGAAGCAATGGTCTTCATTGAGTTGAGTTCCCTCATCAGGTAAGGAAACTTTTGTTTGATTTGGCCTTGGGTAAGCCACTTGCCTTGGTGTAGGAGTTTCCCTACCTTAACAACCTGATAAAGTTGGATCCACTACTGGCGTGTGCCCTTGACCTGTGTGTCCACTATCTGATCAGTGGAGGATTGTTCCATGTAGTCAGGGTCTGTTGGTGTCAGTTGTTCGACGATCTCAAAGGTGTCCAATAATGGTGGAAAATATGGCCGAAGGAGATCCACATTAAATATTCAATGCAGACTAAGGAAGGGTGGAGTGTTGAGCTCAAAATTATTGCTACCCATAGCCTTGGTGATAGTGTAAGGCCCATAACGAAGTGGGGAAGCTTCTAGTAGGGCTCCGTGAGACGCTCCTTCTGCAAATGTAACCAGACTTTGTCACCAACCTGAAATTGGTGTAGTACCTTGTGTTTATCATGGCAGTGCTTATACTTAGCATTGGATTTCTGTAGGATCTCCTAGACCTGTTGGTGGATGTGTTGAATTCACTCAATGAACCTCGTGGCTTTGTTAATCATAGACTGATCAGGGGAAGAGTTTGTCTGTGCAGTAGCAAGAGGAAGTGCAACATCAATGGGTCCCAAGGGTTGGAATCCCAGACCCACCTGAAATGGGCTATGGCTGGTGGAACTATGGAGATCTCTGTTGTAACTGTGTTAGACATATGGGAGACTATTGTCCCATGTACGAGGATGCTTAGAATTGTACTGTGCAGTATGTGCACAATCATTAGATTGACGACCTCGATTTGGCCATCGGTTTGGGGGTGGAAAGAAGTGGATTTTGTGATCTTGGTGTCCAAAAGAGACCGAGACTCGACCAAAAGGTTATGAGGAACTTGCTATCTCGGTCGAAGATGATGGTATGTGGTATCCCAAAGTGAACCCAAACTCATTCAAAGAAGATCTTTGCAGTCTCTACTGCTATGACATTCTTCTTATAGGCTGTGAGGATAGCCATTTTCGAAAACTGATCAACAACCACAAACACGCAGTCATTTCTGTGCTTGGTGGATGACAAACCATACATTTAATCCATGGAGATGGATTCCCACGGCTTCTCGGGAAATGAAGAGGGGTGTACAAACCTTGCTTCTTGATGGTTGGCTTGACAATGGCACAGGAAGTGCAAGATATGATATACTTGCTGACATCATGTTGAATTTTTGGCCAATAAAAATGTTTTTGAAGAACGACCACAGTTTTCTCTACACCAAAATGTCCTACCACCCAACTGTAGTGGGCTTCCCAAATCATCTTTGCAGGCTCGCTTGTAGGAACACATAGATGGCCCAGGTGGCATAAGAGCTCATCCTGAATGTGAAAATCAGTGACAATGGTGCATTTACCCAAGAGATGATATGTGGTGACGAAGTCTGGATCTTGTTGGTAAAGTTGGGGCCATTCCAATGTTTCATGTCCACATGAATGGAGCATAGTGGTGAGTGCAACCATAGGAGGCTGAATGAGGCAGTCAACGACATGATTGGAGATACTTGTCTTATACTTGATGTTGAGATGGAACTGTTGCAGGTAGGTAGACCGCTTATGATGGTGTTCATTATGGCATTTCCCCTGTGTCTGTATGAACTGCAAAGGCTTGTGATTAGTGTGTATGATTGTCTTTGTCCCCAGAATGTAATGTTTCCATTGAAGGCAGGCTTATACAATGGAATACATTTTCTTGTCATAGGTGGGGTATTTTTGGAGAATATCGGAGAGTGTCTCACTATGGTATTCCACCGGATGCCTGTTTTGAGTGAGTATTGCACCTACAACATAGTCATATGCATCAATCTCAATCTCGAATGGTTGTTGCATATCAGAAAAGGAGAGTACTGGAGTTGAGCACAAATGATGTTTCATATCTTCGAATGCTCGTTGTTTCTCCTTCCCCCACATGAACTTGTCCCTACCACCTCCCTTGGTCACCTGGCTGAGGGCCCACGCAATATGGGAGAATCCAAACATGAACCATTGGTAAAAATTGACTAGTCCCAAGAATGTCTGAAGCTCGATCAATGTGGTCAGGGCTGGCCAGTCATGGATGACTTGGGTATTAGTTGGATCAACATGTACCCCATGCTCATCAACAATGTATCCTAGGTATTGGACCTTGTTCATGCCAAAAGAGAATTTTTCCAAGTTGGCATAAAGCTTGTGTTGTCGCAGAGTGCTCAAAACCCGTTGAATGTGTCGCATGTGCTCCTCCGACTTTCTATTGAAGATGAGTATTTCATCCAAATATACCACCACAGAGGATTTGGTGAAGGGTCTCAAGACATCATCCATCAACCTCATGAAAGTGGTTGGTGAATTTATTAAGCCAAAGGGAATGACTAGGCATTCGTAGAGACCTTCTTTAGACTTGAAGGTTGTCTTCTAGACATCAATTGGTTCGATGGGAACCTGGTGGTAGCCAAACTTCAGGTCAATCTTGTTGAAGAACTTTTCCCCCTTAAGTTGGTCAAGAAGGTCATCAATCCTGGGAATGGGGTAGTGGTTCCTGACTGTGATTTTGTTTAAGGCTCTGTAATCAATGTAGAGTCGCCAAGTCTCGTCCTTCTTCTGCACTAGTACAAGCGGGCTTCCGCAAGGGGAGGATTTGGGTCTAATGTGCCCCTTTGAAGAAGCTCTTAGATCTGACGCCTGATTTCATCATTCTCCATCGACGAGTGCTGATAGACTGGTCCATTAGGTAGAGGTGCGTCGGGGGTCAGATTAATGGGATGTCTGACTTGGCAATGTGTCGATACACGTGTAAGTGAGACAAAGATGTCTCTGTATTCTTTCACGAGCCCGTCCACTTTCTTTTTCTACAAAGAGAGCCATTGTGTAGAGACCATGGATGTGGCAGAGACCTTCTGCTTACTATGAGCACATAAAGAATATGAACTTCCCAGTCTTTGAAATGACCTTGTTGCATTTCTTAGCAGAGATTAAATAAATAACAGTAGGCGGTGCCACCTCTGGGATCCTGTACAATTTTCTACCCAAATTAATAATAATACTATGGGGTCTAGACTCATACACATCATGATGCTTCCACAAATATGGTTTTCCCAAAAGAACATCATAAAATTCAAGGGGAGAATGATCACACAATACCTCATCTTTTAAATGCTTAATGTCGTAGGGCAGACAACATTGTTGGCTGACACAGAGATCTCTTCCTTGACGAAGCCAACCAATGGTGTAGGGTTGCGGGTGCGCTGTCGTTGGCAAGTTCAGTCGCTTGAATACCTCTACTGAAATCAGGTTCTTATGACTACCATTGTCGACAATGAAATGAATCGGAGCCTCCTTGATCCACATATGTGAGTGAAAGAGGCGTTCCCCTTCCTCTGTTTCTTCTGGTTCACTTGGCCAGACTTTGGTGGTAGTGACCATGGATTGGGTTCAACATTGATAACCCACTTCCCTCCTTCAGGATTTGACTCGGAATCAGAATCAACCTCTAACTCGGAAGCCTTCAGCGTTTCCACGAGAGACTGTTTGGAGCGACATTCATCGGTGTTGTGCCAAGGATGTTTATGGTACTCACACCATTTTCTCATGCCCTTCTTCATCTTCTCGTTTCCCTTCTTGTGTTGCGTCTTGGACAGATTGTACTGAGGGTGACCATCTCAACTTGGTCCCTTGTTGTATGGGTTGGGGTTTTCTTTTCCCTGCTTCGACTGTGCGAGGTTTGCAGATCCAAACTCTCGTCGTTTCTTCTTAAATTTATGCTCGATCTTGACAGTGTATCTATAAGTCATGCCCAATGAGGCGATGTCCAGGAACTCCATTTCTATTTGAATGTATCTATGCAAAGAGTCGTGGTATTTGAGCACCAGATGACGCTCAAAATATTTGATACCCAATTTGGTGCATAGGGTATGGAAATTTTTGGTGAAGTTTGGTACTGTCTGGTCCCTTTCTTGATGTAGGGTGGTCCATCTGGTGTTCTAGTCCTTGTAGCTTCCAACATGGTAGTATTGTTCTTTAATGGCGTCATGGAAGGAATCCCATGTAGGGGCCACCAAAAAAATTGCAGATTCCTCCATGGCCCTTTGCTCAAAGTAAGTATCCCACCAGTCTTTAACATGGGGAACGACCTTGAGGAGTGAAAAAGTGATCTTTTCCCTATCAAAAAAAATGTGGAATGAAAAATATCCTTCGAGCAGATTCAACCATTTATCTACAACATCTACATCTATCAGTCCTTCAAATAATGGAATATCAAAATTTACCTGTACTTTGAAGGGGGTTGCATGGTTGTTTGATGAAGATGCTTCTCCCGTGGGCAACCGTCGAAGGATCTGCGCGAAGTTGTCCATCATTTCGTTCCTTTGTTGCGTGAGGGATTCCTCGAGCAACATTTTAATAGGATCTCCTGCTCCATCGTATTTCTTCTTGTCTCCCATGGTTTTTTGTCGGGATCGACGCGACCGATCTGGTAATGGATCGATTGGTTCGAGTCCCAACTTCTTGTACCTAGACCTTTTATGGGACATACACGAAGAAAATTAAATGAAGAGAAGACCGCTCTGGTACCACTGATCCAGATTTAGGAGAAGAACGAATTGATTAACAGATTGAGTACAATAAACAAAGAGATAGGCAGAATAACACAAATATTCAATGAAAAATATGTTATATTAAATAATGAATAGGCTGAAACTGTAGCACTGCAGAACTGAAACTTGCTCGAATGGTGGTAGCTATCTCTAAAAAGAGATGTGGCTGCTACACGCATCCATATGAGCAGAATGGATTAAAATGAGTCTCCATAGGCCCTTTTCATATTACTCATGAATGTCAAACCCCTAGACATCCAAAAACCTAACCCTACAAGGTGAAACAACAAAAGTCATGTGGGCCCTATGGGTAAGTTGGTGTAATTTGGTAGCTCAACTTCCCAGGGTCGTAACTTTTTCATACGACCTTCATTTTAGGCACGTGATATCCCGTTGGAAAGGTATTTCAGAGATATGCACATTCCTCCATCAAACTCTGACTTCGTCTACAGTATGAATGTGGAGAGTCAAAAAACAATGTTTAGGGCCCCAAAAGATCCCTAGAAGTACAACAAGATGTGATGACATGAAAACATACAAAATAAACCAGTTGGATTAGGCGAGAGGCCACCCGTATCCACATGGATAATGTGTGAGGCTTCAAACAACCCCAGAAGTGTAGAACTAATGATTACAAAGCATTACAGAAAGATGTGTTGAATAAAAAATGGACATGAGGAGCCATTTGGAATAGGTGGGTGGCCACCGATATCCATCTGGATCAATATATCTATCTCTCTTACTGGTTTTCCCCATGGGGGTTTTTCCAGGGTCATGTTGACCAAAAACTACTTTTGTACATTTTTCGTGGTTTGCTTAGTATTTTTAGCTATAGTTTGTTAAATATATAGGATGGGCGTTTGATGTTTTATGATATATGTATGAGTTAATCTTGGACAACATAAACCCATTGTTTAACGCATGAAATAGAAGCCACAAAAAGTGCGTTAAACTCAAAGATTGAGGGAATATTTCAAAGGGAGAAAAATCATACTGTATGACTCTCCTAAAACAACAAAGAAACAATTTGGTTAAACTTGAAATAAGTTCCTAAGAGCAATTCAAATATAGACCTCTGTTAGAAGCCCTTAAACCTCATCATTTTTGTAATACCCTAAGGATGTGCCCCGATTATGTCTATATATTGTAAACATGTTTTATATGATGGTGAGCCAAGTGTATATAAGCTGGTGGGATTATGTGTTTATTAGGCTAGAGAGCCTAGGAGTTAAAGGCCAGGAGCCTGTTTTTGTATATGTAATTATGAAAATCATTAATATAATATATAAACATTGATGTGTGCCAACCGACCACGAAGAAAGAGTGACGGGGGACTAAGTTTCCACATAATGGGTAAAGGAAAGGGGGTTGAAAGGTTGGAAGGGGGGATAACCTTGAGCGCTTAAGTCCTTGGGAATAATAATTTGTTATTATTCCAAAGTGGTGTGAAAGGTATGCATTTATCCTAAGTCCTGGGAGAGGCAACGCATGGAGCTACAACATGTGCAAAAGGGAACAAATACTTGATGGAGTGCATGCAGCTTCATGGGAGACATGTGTCGGCCCAAGAACATGCAATTTAACCCAAGAATTGATCTGTGATGGGGGTTCGTCCTCCATTCTCCCGTCGATTGTCTGAATCATGTTACCTCTATGATCGACCTCTGCTTAATTTTCTTGTCACATTTTCCTGATAACCAGAACCAGAAGTCGATCGATGTATTGCTATGAATCTTGTGGCCTCTGTATTCGACCTTTGCAATATTCATGTACGCATCTGAAACATGAAACCGTGAGTTCATCCTGTGATGTTTTCCTGAGAATTCGATGCATCCTCAGTCTGTAACCGTTTTACCTCTGCGTTGGACCTCTGCATAACCATGCACATATGAGAAACCAGTCAGGAGGGAAAGGCTGACCTGTGTGTCCTGTAAACCTAGGTTTATCCACACTACAAATCTGAGTTCATTCTTAAATGTTTGGGTTGCTATCTTCTGTGAAACCTGATCATACCGTAATTACCTATGTCATGTGTGTTTTAACTGTGGGTTGTTGTGGCCACGTAGTCCCTTGGCCGAGTGTGATTGGTTACCTTCATATGTTCCTTGTTGAGCCTTACTGTTTTCCTCCTTGTGCTGGAACAAATATGAAGAAGTAGGTTGTCGGGCCTGTGTGCAACACTCTCTCCAGGTGAGAGAGGTGGTTGTGGTTGAAGAAGTAGGTTGTCAGGCCTGTGAGCGACTCTCTCCAGGTGAGTGAGTGCACAGAGGAAGTGAGAACCCCTAGAAAGGGTCCTATAACTGCCATAGAGCTTGAAGAATTCTAGTCCACCCTATTGCTGAAGCCCAAGGAAAGGGAGGTTTAGCAGATGAAGGACTATCCCTGTGACAATGAAGGTGTGTACTCCTGGGGTGGGACAGGCATGTGGGTAATGAGAGTCTATGAGCAGTGGGAATAAGTGCCTCCTGGAAGAGAATCCATCCTCATAAATGGTGTGTCTTCCTATTGACCTTTCCTAGCCTAGGATTCCCTTTCCCGATGGAGCTTAGTCCCAGCTCGGGGGTGACCGACTACTAAGAGTGATGATTAGTGCGGTCTAAGGCTGGGAGGTTCATGGAAGGTCTACACGCAGTTGGTGGTGTTACACTAGTTTAAAAGATAAGTATTAATTATGTACTTAATTTATATGTGATGCATTTCTGTGTTTTTAAATGTTATAATGTATTCTGTTGCAAGTTTGAATTGTTGTTAATTATATTTAAGTCTGAATGGAAGTAGTAACTCCATGTTAAAATGTGTTAATTTGATTTAATACATATTATATTTATGAGATTGTTTCCACATAGTAGCATTGACCGACAGAGGGGTTGATTGTCAGGGACGTTACAATTTGGTATCAGAGCCCATGGTTTCAATGCTAAGCTTGGATGGGCCAAATAGGTGGTCTTTGGACCCAAGGTTTTGAGTGGAAATGGTGTTCGGATGGAACCAATTTCGAACCTTAGAATGTTTCTCAGTGCCATGGGATTACTTGGCTATGTTACGAAGCTCAGGAGGAGTAGCGGTAGAATTAAACCACAGTCGAGGTGGTATTTGACCAGAGAGAGAGAGAGAACTCAACACTTGGGGTGTTGGAGCCATAGGATCTATTTGGGAAAAAGGAGAGTCCTTTACGACCATCAGATCTAGAGAAAGAGCAGAAAGGTTAACCTGGGAGACCCTTCGGACTTCGCGACATCGAAAAATCTTGATGCAAGGGTATGAGAAAGGCCGAAAACTGAACCGTCGAAGTCCCGAAAAAGATCTACATCATAGATCGTAGGAAAGGAGTCTGGACCGTTAGATCAGTGTCCAGGGAAGCAAAGGAAAGTCACTTCCGAGGATTTCAAGTGTGGCGAGTGACAAACTCACGAAGTCCCAAAGTAGTTCGCAACCTTCCGATTGCAAAGGACATGCGTCAATAGATCGTGAACACTGGGAGAAAGCGCTCTAGGAAAAAGAGAGTGTAGAGGATTTGAAACTCCCAAAGCTTCAAGAGCCGAAGTGGTGAGTCATGATGACGTTGTGTGCCAAGTGTAAGTAGATTCTGAACCATGGAAGATTGAAATGGAATTTGGAACGTGATGAGTGTCACCCATTTGAATGGTCCACGTATCAGTCGTAAGTATTCCGCCATGTAGCATCTTATGTGAGCAGGGTTAGTGGGGCTCGAGGTTACGTAACGTAGTTAAAGATCGAAGGACCCATAGTGGCGTTGATCACGATACATCAAGATTAATGACCAGGATACATTGCAGGGACCCAAGTTGCACAAAAGCTAATTCTCCAAGGAGGTCTCACAATCCAAACCGCGGTTTCACTGAGGGGTACATGTCAGCGACAGGAGAATTGCGGGACGAAAGGCGGGTTTCTCCAAAACACCATTAAATTCCCCCACAATTGGGAAAACATTAAGTGATGTAACGTAATAACATCACCTAAAGTGACGTGGGAGTGTTCAGAGGTTAATGGTTCGAGATGTGCAGATGTGAAATCTTCTGAAGTCCTAAAGTCCCGAAACTCAAACACCTGAGGTTCCATAGTGTGTGTTAGCCATCAGATGTTGAGTAGACGTGGACTATTGATCCACTCTACTGCGCGAGTGTGGTAACTCAGAACTCTGAGTGATTTTTCTGTGGTGCTTGGAAATATTCCGAAGTCGAAGGCCCGAGTAAGTGCTTGGTCATGACCCATGGTCACGTGGGTTGGGGACTGAGATAAAGGGGCTACTGTCCAAAAACTTAGCAAAGAAGAGCTCCGAAAGAAGAAATCTGTAGGGATTCTTGATTGAACGATAATCGCAAAGAATGAAAACTGAACGTTTTCTTGAATCAAATTTGTTTATGAATGTTTTGTTATTTGTTAAGGTTGAATGTTATAAAATCCAACCTCATTTAATCTTTGGATTAATAATTATGCTAGAGGATCACTTTGATCCAAGGGACCCAAAATATCACAGGCCCATATTTTGAAGTTCAGGTCATCTCCAATTATAACCCTGTCAAGTTTTCAGAGCGATAAGCTTATATTTTTCGACCAGAAGTCCCTTTGATCAAAACAGGGACCACATATATTTAAACACAAAAAGTACAAATCGATGTCTAAGGAAAAGAGATGTGTTCCAGGGCCCAAATGAATATCCCAATAATTCTGCAATTTGAAGTAGGAATTCTTCCATCTCGTAAGTAAACCACCAACATTTCCCATAACATCTGTAGCTAGAAAATCCCAATTAGGAAGAAGAGAAGAGAGATATTTGGAAACCTTGGCCCCTTCTAACATAGTTTCTTATGACATGAGGATAGAAGGATTGTGCACCTGAACAAGCCTACGAATGACCAACTTTGATGAGGGGTTTCCCAAGCCTCAACGATTCATAGAAATAAAAATCATTGCAGCACCTTGCCATGGGAATTTTCCCTAAGGGCCCTGATTAAGGATTTATGTCTACCAAGATGAACTTATGAAGTAGATTGTTGTTGTGCCAAAGAAATAAATATTTTATTTATCTATGCGAGCCTATTTTTCTTTTTTCCCTAACATAACCCAATCCACGTTCGATACCTAAAGTAGAGTAATTTGGAATCCTGGAGAGGGATATCAAATATTGTTTTTTGGAAAGAAGGGGATGTATGGGGAGGACAAGGGGGAGGGGAGATTATAGGAAGGGGATACTTAAAAGTGGAGGAGGGAAACATGGATGGGGCAGAAGGGGGAGGAGGGGCTAAGGGAATCAAAGGGTCTTCTTGAGAGCCTAATATGATGGAGAGACCCAAAAGAAATAAATTTCCTAAATCTATTTTCGCAACAAATTGATCTAGATAATTTGAAAATCCAATCCCAAATTCGATTGCAGAATTAAAACTCGGTGAGAGATTATTTATCTTACTTGAATTTTTGTCTGAGGGGATATCCACTATTTCTCCTTAACTCTACTTCGCTTCTGGATGAGTC
>ML779212.1:113699-150648 GCA_009831015.1 Picea engelmannii
GTATGTATACCTTCGTAGACTTTACCAGTCAAATCGTTGGGCGGAGGGGGGTCCCTTGTCCCACAAACAAGGGGGTCTCATACACCAATTTGGTGTGTTGGCTTGGCTGTGACCTTAAAAATAGATTATTATTATTATTATTAATAATAACGTTCATGCACTATGGTTACATAAAAAAAACATGTAAAAATTCCCCACCTTAACATGTTTCAAAACGAAATATGTAACACTAAATCCTTCTTTTAGGGGTAGAGGACCTACATTCCTCTCCCATGCATAGTCAAGGCCCTAGACCCACCCCCTTTTGGGGAAAAACACCTAATGGCACCTAGAATACCACATAGAAGTGAAACACCACATAAAGGGGGCATGCATCATGGTTGCAAGCCTTGTTCATAGCGCTTCAATCCTAAAAGGTTATTTTTCCTATGTAAGGGCCTTGTTTTCCTTTTTTACCATGTTTTATGCCACTAGATCCGTCATTATTTCCCAAAACCAATTAATGGTAGTCGTATCCCACCTAGAGGCCAAATATCCTAAATAAAGGTCCTATGCAATGTTTTAATGCATGTTTCATGATTCTTGATCCTGAAAAGATTTGTTAAATGTCTAGGGACTTTGTTATCCTTACCTAACCACTGTCAAGACCCATTTCAAATGCACAAAACCTACTCGTTAGCACTTGCATATCACCCATAGGATTGCAAAGAACCCCTATAAAGGAATCATGTGTTGATTCACAAATTTGTTCAAGGTTCTTGATCTTGAGAAGATTCAACAATATCTTGAAGCACTTATTTTCTATCCTCGACCATGGTCAAGGCCTCACAACCCATTCTTAGTGTGCAAAACTAGCAAATGGTTTCCATATCCATATTTGATGCCAAAAACCTGATAGAGATACCTCTAGTAGGCTAGATATACCCTACAAGGTTCCCATGCATTGGTTTGAGGACATTTTTAGCATTATAGCCTAAGAAGGTTTGTGGGTTGTAGGTGTTGTTCATGGTGCTTCATCCCAATAAGCTTCATTTATGGAACAAGGCAATTGTTTTCCTCCCATAACCTTGGTTAGACCTCAAGACCCATTCTTAGTCCACAAATAACCTAGCCATGACATCTATATCCTCCTTAAAGGTCAATAATAACCAACAAAGTTCATATGTGATAGTTTGAGGACTTGTCTAGGGTGATTGAGCCTGAGTAGCAAGGTTTAATGATAGAATCTCTTGTTTCCCTCCCTTGACCATGGTCAAGGATGAAAGAACCATGCATGATACCTAAGGCCTTGTGATGGAACCCATATTCAACTTGGATACCAAATACTCCTTGAAAAGGGTTTGTGTCATAGTTTCTAGGTGTTGTTAATGGTGGTTGAGATCGAGAAGGTTCAATTACAGATTAAGGCCATTATTTCTCGTTTGAACATGTTTATGCTTAGACACACATTCCTATTCCACATAACCTATTCATGTCATTTGTACTCACTCAAAGGTCAAAAAACCTCTACAACCCACCTCATATCCCTCACTGCTACTGTCAGTCCTACTAGTGTCAACTATGGAGTCCCCAAAAACACTCTCTGCATAAGATAAAATGTTGAACTGCTCACTGACTACTGTGCTGTTGGATCCTCCTGTCTGCCACTACACCCCATCACTAGGTGCTACCTCCCTCTGAATCACACTGTATCCTGTATGAGAATCTATATCCTCCTGTGCACTCACACTGCTACTATCATCTACACCTGGATCCTATGTAGATGTATCCAGACACGTGCCATGGTCGTCCTGACCAATAAAGAGTGCATCCTCATCAATGCAGGCTAATCCTGAAAGTGAATGTCCCATCAACCTATCAGCATCCACAATATGCTCAACTAACGGAGTCTCCAAAAACTGTGACTCAATCTCCTCTGGCTGATCTATATGCGTAAGGTCCCATGTCTGTACTCCCTATATCTCCTCCTAGATCGATGGATCTACATTTCTGTGTTGTACATCCCTCACACAAGGCTCATCGACCCTATCTAACATTCCACTAACCTCCTCAGACAATGTGGCTATTAGAGGTGTTTGGAAGGATGACATATGTGTCATGGCCATCATGGGAAGTTCATCATCTCTAGGTGCTAACACGTGTGTCTCCTCACTAGTGTCACCACTCTGTTGAGGCGTAAGGTCCTCAGTTGTATGTGATATGTTTATTGAGACATTGGTGCTATTGTCTTGTCCATCCAACTACCTATCCACTACACAAGGGTCATCATCCTCCTCAAGCGTGCTAGTAGCATCATCCTCTGTACAAGAGTCACTATCACTAGCCTCTATACAAGAGTCACTATCATCATCAGACTGTCCCAAATCATCATCTATCACTCCATCCTCACACATCTCATCATGAATGTCATATTGTGCCTCAACAGTGTGCTTCTGGTCCCTACCCCTGCATCTATGATCTGGTTCCCATGACCCCTTGCAACTGTAACAAGGTTGTGTGCTCCTAGTGGGTGTGGGGTTTCTCTGTTCTTCCCACCATCTAGATGCTTCTTTTCTCTTTTTATCTACTATGATGATCCCATGTAAAATATCTTCTTCACTCCAATGGGGATTTCTATAGGCTGCATACTTTGGGAAGGTTATTATAGCCCTAGTTTCCTTGCTAAGGCCGTGATAAATGATTTCCAAACATGATACTCAAGGCACATCCTATCCATCTCTCCTTCTCGCTCTGTATGTATGTGCTAATTCCCACTGGTTGGCAAGAATCTAAGCTCTGATACCACTATAATGATCCCAAGCCATTATGCGAGGTCATCACGGTTTTGGGTGTCTTTAAAACTTTTTAATGGTTATGGTATTTTGTCAAACACTTCGTTGACCTACTTGTTTACATGTGTTTACTTTCTTAATGGCCTTTTGATTTTGGCCTTCGGGTTTACTGATGTGTTATATATGTGTATTGCATCAATAAACAAGAAGATATAACCATGGAACATACCTCAACCATATGCAATATGATAGACAAGACAAAACATCTCAAATCTTCTTTTATTCATAAAATAGAAGAACCTACTACAATGAAGATGTCGATCTGGAATGCTCAACAGATGACTAAGAAGATAGACAATAGAGATGCTACAAAAATCTCCCGACAATACCAAATAAGCCTCCAAAGGCTAGATAAGAGATGAAGACCAATACTAAGGTAGATCTGGTCGTATGAAGTGCAGAAGCTCTAACTGGATGATGTCATGTCCTGTTGGAATGCTGAAGCTCCTCAACAATTCGGCCCTGCTGCCAAATGTGTCCAATCACCCCAAGAAAGATGCCAAACAATAGATTGGGTGATGGAAAGAACAACCAAGGTGCCTGAATCTCTAAGATCACTCTCAAACCCTATGGATCTAAACCTCCTCCAATGTATGGTGCGCCCTCCTGGATGGCTGAAACCCTAATAATTCGGTCTCTCTCCTAGAGACCTCCAACAACTCCACCAATCCACTAGAATGATAGATCGGGGCATGGAAATGAAAACCCAAGTTCTCAATTAGGCCAAATACCTACTAGATCCTTAGATCTAGCTAACCTCCAAGATGTGGTGTGCCCTCCTCTTGGGAAATCATCCCACTCTCAATATTGATGAATCCACCACCAAACAACCCCCGGAGTCCACCAAGAATAATGTTATAACACCTGTAAGGGAAACCCAATACCTAGAATCCCCAAAATCGCCTCTCCTCAGCTAGGACGAATCCTCCCTCAATGAATGGTGCGCCCCTCTTGCTATAAACCCTAGCTGGTGCACCCTCTCTCTCTCTCTTTGCCCCTGCAACTGATGTAGAATCCTCCTGTAACTCAGTAGATTTGGAACTAGAATGGTGTGTGAGAGTATTGCATCTCCTAGACCAAGCTTGGGACACGCTAGGTGGAATCTTTCACCACTGAATAGTCCTCTAGGGTTTGTTAAGTCAAAACCCTCAAAACCCCCAAGAGATGGGCCCTCTAGCTAGAAGTTAGAAATCCAAAAGATAAACATACATGAATGAATTGAGTAGAGGCCCTTGTCTTTCCTTTATACTTTTTTCTCTCCTTGTCCCTCCAAAGTGACTTTCATTTTATTAATATTTAATTAATTAATCAAGTCACTTTAATTAATTAATTAACCTTTTTACCTCTAAAAAACACCTTATCTCTCATTGTGGCTTCCATGGCCATGAAAGTCACTTCTCACCATCCCATCCTCTAGTGTTGCTTCTCTCGATTCCAATGAGCTATTACACTGAGAGGTTCCTCCAAGTAATGTGCCCAAAATGACCTCTTTAGTGAATTCAATTAGCTTATAGCTCAAAATAGTCAAAATCATGGAAATCATTGGAATGCAATGGAACCAAAGCCAACCTGTGTGGAATGGCTCATTATGATGGAATATGATGAGCAATGCAAGCTGGACCCCACAATGCCTCTCAACAACCCCTGTACTCGCTATAACATCCATCTGGCTACTCTGGTCATCATAAACCTCTGCACTGTGATGATGTCCCAAAGTGAGGACATTACAGATCACGAACTTAGTTTCTATTGAAATATATATTAAAAATGAAATTAAAAACATTTTGATATAATTCCAATCTTTCATCTGATTTGTTTCAAATATCTATTTCTTGGTCACGTTTCTTGGTCACGAAAATGTAGAAACTGTTTTCTCTTTTTAAATTTTTAAGCCTCGATACAATATTCACTGTTTCCAGGTCTGCATACTCTATATGGTCAATAACTAATACAACCTTTGACAGTACACATTCACTTTCATATACGATATGGAAATACGCTATTCAGATACTGAATCCATGATGCCCATATAAACTAAAAGCCAGTTTGACCCATTTATACTATGGACTTGTCTTTTTTTACATATAGCCTTTTGGTGGACAAATTGCATTAGGTTTTGGACAATTCCTTTGGGAAATATATACATGGTAGAATTCGGGATTGCTGATATTTTACTGATGGTACTGCAGGTTGCTTGGCAGGGAAAGTGTGGATTCATACAGTAATGAAATTAAAAGACTTGTTGGGAATCTGTTGAGATTAATTGCTGAGACATTACAGTTGAAGCTTGATTTCTTGAAGTTTGGAAAGCCATTACCAAAAAATGAGGATGAATTACTATCCTCAGTGACCCACACCAAATCTTGTTTTCGGTCTGAGTCCACATGCAGACATGACTGGCATTACGCTCTTACTATAGGAGGATGAAGTAGTAGGATTAAATGTCAGCAAGGATGACCAATGGATAGTTCTGCAACCAATTCCTTATGCTCTGGTTATTAACGTCGAAAACTTGATAGAGGTAAACTTATGATGATTAAACATTAATCGCCATATTATCCTAACTTTGTCTAATAAACGTTTTACTCGGTACTATGTCGCTGGTTTTCCAGGTAATGACTAATGGAAGATACAAGAGCGTCGAGCATCGGGCAATGGCAGACCATTTTAGGGCTAGGATGTCTATTGGAGTCTTTTATGCTCTTGAATTCAACGTAGAGATCGGTCCAGCACAAGAACTCATTGATCAAACTCATAGGAATTTCATTCATGAAGATTACTATTATTATTTATCTCGCGGAGTGGAGGGGAAGCACTCATTATATGAGTATGATGGTATCAAAATCTCTGGTAATCAACGTTGGAAACTTGATATGACTAAACTTATGATCCTTATAGATTAATCGCCCTCTTATCCTAACGTCGTTTAAGAAAAAATTGAATCAATACAATGTGGCGGGTTTTTCAGGTAATGACGAATGCAAGATACAAGAGCGTAGAGCATCGAGCAATGACAAACCGTTGCAGGGGTAGGTTATCGATTGTAGGCTTTTATGCTCCTGAATCCGAAGCAGAGATCGGTCCAGCACTGGAACTCATTGATGAAACTCATCCATGCTGGTTCAGTAATTTCATTCATGCAAATTACATGAAACATTATTTCTATCGCGGGGTGGAGGGGAAGCACACATTATATGAATATGCTGGAATCATGGGTTAGTTTATCAGGTTAGTCAGGATGTTAATTGAATGTTATTAATTATAAGTAGGAAGTTGTGGGTAAATCCCGAGTGACTCTCTTTATGATTATGATAGGCCTCCCTCATGTCTTCATCCACTGAGTGATTGTATTTAATAATATGGTAGGCCTTCGTCATGTCTCCATCCATTAGATATGGATTTCAATGGAAAAACAACAATCATATTTAAATTATGAATATGGTAGGCCTCAAATTTTATATTTTTAAAGTTTATATTATGAATATGGTAGGCCTCCCTCGTGTCTCCATCCATTAGATATGCATTTGGATTTTTAAGTTTATATTATGAGTATGGTAGACTTCCCTCATCTTAGTTTATATATACTATGAGCATAACTCAAATTTTAGGTTTTTAAAGTTTATATTATAAATATTGTAGGCCTCCCTCATGTATCCATCCTTAGATATGCATTTTAACGGAAAAAAATAATCATATTTAAATTATAGGTTTTTAAAGTTTATATAATGATTTTTTATATTAGTAATAATAATTATAGTTTTTTTTAATTTATATATTGGTTTTTTATTTTTATAGTAATAATTATATCAAAATATTGATTTATGATATTTAAATTTTAGGTTTTTTTTTGTTTACATAAGTTTTTTTTTTAATGTTCATAGTAATAATTATTCAAAACATTGTATTTATATATTTATATAGATGATATTTAAATTTTAGGTTTTTTTGGTTTATATAATGGTTTTTGATGTTCATAGTAATAATTATATCAAAATATTGTCTTTATATAGATGATATTGTTTTTTGGTAAAGTTTATAGATAATTTTGATAGACCACATGTGATGATAATTTAAGATGTAAATACAAATAAACAAAAATATTGATCATTAAATCTAAACAAACCATATAACTTAATTTTGTTTAAGATAATGGTAATCTAGAAGAAGCTCATTTTTATAACTATCTTAAAATTTATTTTCATCATAAGCTAAATTGAATTAGAGCATCGAAAAATGAATTATTGAATCTTGGAAACCTTACTTTGGCCTTAAGAACAATTATAAAGCTATAGAATTTTGGTTCTATCAAAAAAATGAAAACCCTCACCCTCTTCAACGCCAATGTTACCTTATTGATTTTGTATGGACGTTAGATTTGGAGATGTAGTATGTCCATGGAAATTTGGAGGAAAAGTTAGCAATTCCAAAAGAAATTTATAATAAATAAGTTTAAAAACAAAAGAAATAAAGAGAGTTCCCTCTGCATATCTTATCCCTTATCCTATCCTCCTTTAAAAAGTTGGACTTCATCCCATTGACAATAAATCTACATGATCAAGTACTTATTGTACAAGCACAAAATAATTATTAACCACTCTAGAATATTATAGGAGGATGCCCACCAATACATAAACATTTTTAATTGAGCCATCATTATAATTAATTTTAAATAAAAAATTCATGCAATATAGAGACTAAGAATAAGAAACTGTTGAATTACTATTTCCCATTTTTGCCAAATCAAGAAAAAAAAAATATTACAAAGATATGAAGAAATTATTGTAAGCTTTATAATAAGACAAGGCATTAAACACTACCTAAAATTTCATGGAAAAATAATGTAAAATTTATGAGACAAATAGTGTAGAAGATGAAAAACACTTTCTATTCACTATACAAAGACATGAGTCTAATTTTCAAAATATTTGTAATAAAATGAAACTCCATAGCTAGCTTGTAACTCACAAAAAGGCACTAGTTTTCATTTCTAAGTTATTTCATCATACAAACACTTTGATAAATCAAACTACTTAATTTAAGTTTACAAGTACAATAATTAGAGTTGCTCTCAGTGGATGGTGATGATCACCATCACCCTCATCATTAATATTATAGATAGTAAAATTAAATTTAAATCTAAATGTAATATTAATTTATATTTTTTAAAATAAACTTACTATATATTAGAACTTGGACATTTACATGGGGTACTTTGTCCCAACCAGTAAACCACAATCTAATAAATGTAGTAATAATTAAAATATAATAGCATTGATGCAAGTTAATGCTTCCTTTCCATGATAGGTTAGTTGCAACAAAAATCCACAAAAACAACAATATGTTGATTTAGGTGAAATTATTTGAAGTACATGCAAAACTTATTAGATAATACTGTAAAAAGATATGACTCTAAAAAAAAATATGTTCTTCTAAAAATGATATGTTACTTTGCCTCTAAAATATAATGAGTTAAACAATGAAATTTCTTCAAAATGAATAAAAAGATTAAAAAAAAAAAACTAAAAAATAAGATATATTTGGAATATGTATACATAGCTCTCTAAGTCTAAGAAATTCCATTGGTGATAAATATGTGGAGCATATTCTAAAATCTCATTGAAAGCTAAGACAATAATAGGGAGCTAGAAAATGAGTGTCCTTTTATTTATGTAGCTTGAACCACTAGGTTCATCAATCTAAATATAAATAGAGAAATGTGCATGCACTATGGTAATGTGCATGTAATAATAACATTCATGCACTATGGTTACATAAAAAAAACATGTAAAAATTCCTCACCTTAACATGTTTGAAAAGGAAATATGTAGCACTAAATCCTTCTTTTAGGGGTAGAAGACCTACATTCCTCTCCCACACATAGTCAAGGCCCTAGACCCACGCCCTTTTGGGAAAAAACACCTAATGACACCTAGAATACCACATGGAAGTGAAACACCCCATAAAGGGGGCATGTATCATGGTTGCAAGCCTTGTTCATAGCGCTTCAAGCCTAAAAGGTTATTTTTTCCTATGGAAGGTCCTTCTTTTCCTTTTTCACCATGTTCTGGGCCACTAGATCCATCACTATTTCCCAAGGGCCAAAACCAATTAATGGTAGTCGTATTGCACTCAAAGACCAAATATCCCAAATAAAGGTCCTATGCAATGCTTTAATGCATGTTTCATGATTCTTGATCCTAAAAAGATTTTTTAAATGTCTAGAGACTTTGTTATCCTTACCTAAGCACTGTCAAGACCCATTTCCAATGCACAAAACCTACTCGTTAGCACTTGGATCTCACCCATATGATTGCAAAGAACCCTTATAAAGGACGCATGTGTTGGTTCACAAAGTTGTTCAAGGTTCTCGATCTTGAGAAGATTCAACAATATATTGAAGCACTTATTTTCTATCTTTGACCATGGTCAAGGCCTCACAACCTATTCTTAGTGGGCAAAACTAGCAAATGGTTTCCATATCCATATTTGATACAAAAGACCGGATAGAGATACCTCTAGTAGGCTAGAGATACCCTACAAGGTTCCTGTGTATTGGTTTGAGGACATGTTTAGCATTATATCCTAAGAAGGTTTCTGGGTTGTAGGTTTTGTTTACGGTGCTTCATCCCAATAAGCTTCGCTTATGGAACAAGGCCCTTGATTTCCTCCCATAACCTTGGTTAGACCTCAAGACCCATTCTTAGTCCACAAATAACCTAGCCATCACATCCATATCCCCCTTAAAGGTCAATAATCACCAACAAAGGTCATATGTGATAGTTTGAGAACTTGTCTAGGGTGATTGAGCCTGAGTAGGAAGGTTTAATGATAGAATCTCTTGTTTCCCTCCCTTGACCATGGTCAAGGATGCAAGAACCATTCATGATACCTAAGGCCTTGTGATGGAACCCATATTCAACTTGGATACCAAATACTCCTCGAAAAGGGTTTGTGTCATGGTTTGTAGGTGTTGTTAATGGTGGTTGAGATCGAGAAGGTTCAATTACAGATTAAGGCCATTATTTCTCCTTTGAACATTTTTATGCTTAGACACACATTCCTAGTCCACATAATCTATTCATGGCACTTGTACCCACCGAAAGGCCAAAGAACCTCTACAAAGTACTTGTATGTTGGTTTGAGGACTTGTTCAAGGCTCTTGAGCTTGAGAATCTTCAATAAGATGATAAGTCAATTGTTTTTATTCTTTGATGATGGTCAAGTACTTTTGCCCCATTTATGGTCTCGCCTAGTGGTTTAAGAACACATTCATTGTGCTTAAGCCTAATAAGTTGTGTTTAGGGCTCGAGGTTGTTTTTTTCCTCCCCCAAGCATTTGTTGGAAGCTTACATGGGAGGATTAAAAGAATACATTAAACATGATATTTTCCTAAAACATCCTGGAAATATTATGGAAGCTATGCAATATTATCATCATGTTCAAGCCAAGAAAAAAGCTACACAAAAGCTTCTAAAGTAGAGAGATAATGTAGGAGAACTCGAGGCTTTACTAGGGTAAATAACATTGAAGAAGATAAAATGTTCCTACCATATGTACAAGGACTAACTGATAAAATCGCTAAGCATATAATAAATAAAACCATATTAGTGTTGTCTTCTCATAGCATAAAAACATCAAGAAGCTCCTAAGGCATGTGAAAAATTGGGCCATTGATCCAATGTTGCAAAAAGGGAGTTTATCAAATTCCTTGTGTTTGTAGGAAAGCATATATTAGAGAAATAGGGAGGCCCATCCAAACAATAATTAAAGAGAACCATGTAAACATGCAATTTAATAGAACTTATAAGTCAACATTGGCAAAACATTCACACAATATGAAACATCTCATAAAAATTAAGGAAATGAAGATCTTGGTCAAGCTTGATAATTGGTCCAAAAGAAGGATAAAAGAGGAAATTAAGACAATTAAGAATTCTAATTTTTTTAATTAGGATGGTGGTTTAACCATTATTCAAACCTAGCTTTCAACTCTAATCAAATAATATTTAATTTCTAATTTTAAAGCTTTTTTTGTAGGTCTCTTTGTTAATTTGATGGAAGTGATCGACCTCCATCAAGCAATATAATACAATGTATATGGTCATCCTTAATAAAGCACGATCATTGTTTGTTTGTATTTATTATTCAAAGATTCAAATGAACTTCTAGGCGTTGTTTTTTTTTCTTGAAGATGATCCTAATAGAAGGATAGAAGCATAAAAAATAATGGAGCATACTCTAACATCTTAAACACAATAAGCCAATATTGATCATTGTGTATTATTAGCTAAGAGAATGGATGAGCAATCATAATTTCTTGTTGGTCTCATACTTGAGTCATTGAAAAGATATAATCATAATCATTCTACCATTGTGCCACCTACTAGAAGAATTGGGAAAGTTACATGGAAAATGTGAAATTTGGCACTCACATTCCTCATTTCTCTACTCATATATTATAGATCACACATAATACAATGACTATCCAAACTATGATTACTATCCATGACTTATGCATAGTGTAACACATAGAGAAATCACCAAAACTAGAGACATTTGTCAATTGAGATCCCCTAAAAACATTGTGACGACCAAAGGCCTCAAAAACCAAATGTTCCAAGTTGGGAAAGTAATTAGAACCACCAACCTAACATACCATAGTTGAATAATAAAACCACATTTAATAATACTCCTCATTTTGTTGTCGTTAATAAAACATTATGCATGTGGAGTGAAATAAAAGAGCACATGCCCATGTGGGGGCATTAAATTTTTCTCCACATTCACATGCCTGAGATGACATTTTAGATTATGATGCATCATCATGAATTATATGATGTCACACCCCCAAGACTCATGCCAAAGTATAACCTTGGAATTTCATGTCCGTGTGACATCGTGAAATTTCTCTCTTGGTAGCTTAGCACAATCAAGGATACTTCACCCAGACTATGCCTCTTCACATAGAGCTTACCCATACTATGTTCTAGGCTACAAATGAGTCACACTCTTACTCTATGAAACTCAGTTGTATACTTAGACATTTTTTAACATTAGTTAGCACTTAGTCATTATGGCATACAATAGAAAACATGTGAAACACAAGAGACATAGATATAGTGCAAGAGGCACTAGCGGTGCCTAATACATGGCTTCATTTATTATATTTTGAAACAGAAACAATGCATTACAAAGAGATCACTACTTTCCAAGTTACATAGATGGGAAGAGTCGAATCTTCCCCGTAAAATAGAACTATTCATAATTTTGGATCTGTCAAACCAAGAATTCCTCCATTGTTCCTCCTTGCCTCATCTTGTGGTACTCCCCGCTTGTGATCCCAGCCTCAAATTACCTCACACCTCTTGCTTTCACACTTCCTTGTTCCTTTGGTTGTGCATCATGTGCTCTTATATGGACATTGGACTTCAAGGGTCACCAATTTGAAACATTTCTTCCTTTGGGTGCATCACACCCCTTCACAAATCATCACTCAACTGAACAGTCATGACCCTCCATGGACCAGATGCACTCAAAAGAGCTCGTCTTCCCATCATCCACCTCATCTCTTGGATCGATGTTCCCCATTCTTGGGTTCACACTCATTTCCTTGTGCTCTTCCTTGTGTTGATCATCATGACTCTCCATGTGTGTGTCACAGGGGTCATCCAACCACTTTGGTGTTCCCATGCTGCGAAAGGAAGATGGGTTCACTCCTTGGTCCGTGTTCCCAAGTTTCCCCATCCTTTACCAAATGAAAACCAAGTCTCTATCATCTATCACAAGGGAATAAGGGTGTGCTCCCACTTGGGATCTCACATAACCATCGTGCCCCAAGGTGCTTCTTCCCATGCCCATAAGACAAATTATTTCCCAATAGATTGCATCCCCCTTGTGCTCTTTGTATGAGTCATCATCAAATATGTCCAAGGAGCACGCACACTTAGTGGTTATCATGGGATACCTTACATCCTCCCCCACTAAACTTGTTTCCATATTGACAACTTACATATGACTTGCAATCCATAACTACCTTTGTCAAACTCCTGAATCATGTCCTCTTATTTCCACAAGAACTCATGTCTCTCCTAACTATCCTATTCATCAGGTTTTTCCTCCCAATGGATGAAGTACTCACGCACTCGACCTGTGCCCCATCCTAAGTTCTGATGAGCCAAAATCTTCTCTACCTCAAACTTTGGCTTATCTACAAAAATGGTTGGTGCTAGGGATGGCTCAAATCGACGTGGGTCATCTGGATCTCTTTGACAGGACTTCAATTGGCTAACATGGAAGACAAGGTGAATATGTCACATGTGGAACAGAAACTCCAATCTGTAGGTGGCATTACCAATCTTCTCAAGAACTTTGAATGGTCCCTAATACCTCCATAGAAGAGAGGGATCCATCCCTTTAGGTGGTGGATATAAAAATATGCTTAGCTTGATTAAGACCAACTCTCTTACTTGGAATTTTTCATTGTGTTTGTTTTGATTTTCACATTGCTTCATTATGTCTACTTCATTACTCAAGTGTGTGTGATTTATATCCAACCGATGCTACCAACTCTTCACAAAACTCATGGTTGATGGATTTGTTCCATAGTATCCTTGTGTCACAAAATGTGGAGTTGTGGGTTGGTGTCCATTCGTCAACTTGAATGGATTGTATACCATCAATGAGATCTTTTGCGGGTTGTAGCTAAAATTGGCGTCGTCCAACAAGTCGAGGGAATTCATCTAATCTACTTGTACATAGTGTCGCAAGTAGTCCTCTAGGAGTGCATTGATTTGTTTGGTTTTCCAATCTATCTGCAAATGGTAGTTTGAACTCTTCAACAAATTTTCCTCCACAAACTTGAACAATGTTGTCCAAAACCTACTTGTGAACCTCACATCCCTATCTGACACAGTGTTCAGAGGAAGACCAAAATACTTCACAATGTGCTTGAAAAACAACTTCACAACTTCTTCTAGGTTGCAAGGAATATTCGACGCAACGAATACAAGATAATTGGACAATAGATCTACCACGACCAAAATCTTGATGTATCCTTGCACCATTAGAAGTTGTGTGATGAAGTCCATAGAAACAATCACCCATGGCTTATATGGAATTGGTAAAGGTTGCAATAGTCTTCCTATCATTCTGTTGTTTGACTTATCCTTTATCCAACAATGCCAATGTCCTTTGTTGTCCTAAGTGGCTAGCCCAAGGTGAGTCATAGTATTCCTTCATGAGTTCCCTTCTAAGGTTGGAAGACTTAGTGACTTAGATTCATTCCCCAAAGTAAAAAAATGTCACGTAGACAAAAAAAAAATCATTTTTCCATCCTTCACCTACTTCATGATGTTCTTCATTGTGTAATCAATATCTAACCCTTCTTTGATAATTTTGTGAAACTCTTCCAAGACATGAATCTGACTTCCCCCTAATGTAGGAAACTCATCCTCCTCCTCTAGAACTACAAGTTGTGCCTTTGTGATCAATGAATCTACAACAACATTTAGCCTACCCAACCTATACTCAATGGTCATGTCAAAGTATGCGAGGAAGTATTACCATCTTGCGTTCTTGGCTGACAACTTCGGTTGTGTCACAAATTAACTTGTCACAACATTATTTGTCTTCATGACAAATGGCTTGCCCAAAAAGTAGTGTCTCTAAGTCTACAAATAATGTACTATGCAATCATCTACTTCTCATGAATGGGGTATCTCAATTCATGATATTGGAGGTTTATGCTCTCAAAGGCAACCGGATGTCCCTCCTGTGTAAAAACCCCTCCAATGGAAAAGTCGCATGAGTCCATATGCACTTTAAACGATTGATCAAAGTTTGGTAGCTTCAACACAGGTGTGGTGATAATTATGTGTTTTATCTCTCCAAATGAAAACTTTATCTTCTCTATCTAGTTCCATGTTTTCTTCTTTTTCAAAAATTTAGTTAGTTGTGCATCAATCTTGGAGAATCCCTCTACAAACTTGCTATAGTAGTTGGCTAGTCCAAGGAAGACTCTCACTTCATGAAATTTCTGCAACTCTTCCGAATATTCGATTTCTTGGACCTTTGTAGGGTCCATGTGAATGCATCCTGGTCTAATCCAATGCCCCAAGAACGATATTTCAGTCTTCCCAAAAACACACTTAGACTTATTCAAGAACAATTGGCTCTGTTGTAGCACCTCAAAGACCCGTTCCAAATATTGCTTGTTCTACTCAATACTTTTGTTGTACCTGCATTTTGCTTGTCTTTTGAAAACTGTGGGAGCACCCCTTGGTCCACCTCTTGGTTCCAAGGTGCTTCATTGCAATTCCATGTAGATCTTGATTCACTGCACAAACCAAGCCTCTTCTACCTCAATTTGTGGTAGGACACTTGACTCAACCTACTGTGAGTCATCGGTGGCCTTCTCCCATCATACAACTTCATCCACTTATGTCCAAGGATTTTCCCCAACCCGGGTTGTCCCACTCCAAGACTACGCAAAGCCTGTCATATTCTGTATTGTGTCTTCACAAAGTTCTCTGTTGTGAAACTGTTATGATACCATCTATCACACCCCCAAGAGTCATGCCCAAGTCTAACCTCAGCATCTCATGCACCTAGGACACCACAATGACTCTCTCTTGGAATCTTGGCTCAACCATGGATAATTCACCTAGACTACACCTCTTCACCTAGAACATACCCATACTATGTTCTAGGCTATGGACGAGTCACACTTTTACTCTATGTAACTCATTTGTATACTTAGACATTTGTTAGCATTCTTTAACAATTAGGCATTCTTGCATACAACAAAAAACATGTGAAACATAGGAGACACATATATAGTGTAGGTGGAACCAACAGTGCTTAATACCCGACTTTGTTTATTATATGAAAAAAAACAAAATAATGCATTACGAAGACGAGACTATTATCCCAGTTACATAGATGGCCAGAGTCTCCTGACTTGCCCCATACAACAAAACTGTCCAGACTTGTGTATTTGTCACACCAAGACTTCCTCCATTTCTCCTCCTTTCCTTATCATGTGGTGCACCCCACTTTTGTGTCTAGCCTTAGACTACCTCACATCTCTTGCCTTCACACTTCCTTGTGCCTTTGGTTTTTCATCTTGTGCTCTTATATGGAATCCAAGGTCACCAATGTGAAATGTCGCATCCTTTGGAAATGTCACACCCCTTTGATAATTGGCACAATCAACCAAATTGTCGTGCCCCTTTTCAAATTGTCACACTTAACATAACCATCGTTCCCCCTCATGGAACTGGCGCACCCAAACGAGCCATTCCACCCATCAACCATCGCATCTCTTGTACCCGAACGCCCCATCATTGGACATGCACCCCTTTCCTTGTGTCAATCATCATGACCCTTAGTGTATTTTTCGATGGGGTCGTCCAACCTCTCTAGTGTGCCCATGTTGCCAAGGATAGATGGGTCCACTCCTTGGTCTGTGTTCCCAAGTTGCTTCGTCCTTTTCCAAATGAAACAGAAGTCTTCATCATCTGTCACAAGGGAAGGAGGGTGTGTGCCCCCTTCGGCTTGCATGTCACCATTGTTCCCCAAGGTGATCTTTCCCATGCCCGTAAGAGAAGTTCTTTCCCAACTAATCACATCCTGCTTTTTCTCTTCGCTTGACTCATCACTGAATCTTCCCAAGGAGTGCAAGCGCTCGATGGGTATCACTGCAAGCCTTGCAAATGACATATTATCATGGGAGGGGTAGATATATAAACAAGCCCTCGCTAGTTTAACTCTCAAGTTTGCTTGAATTTATACACTTGAATTATAGATACTCACGATTTGGGAAAAATCTCTTTTTTCAAACTCTTATGTTAGTGTTTGAACTTTAAAAATGAATTTTAGTAATATTAAAATGATGAACTTCTCCCCCCCCCAAAAAAAAGTCTTCATTTTGTAATACAAATCAAAAAATATATTATAATAATAATAATTAAAAAGTTTGAATATGATGCATTGTGAAAAACCTATCTTTATTATTCCTTTTCTCTTAAAAATCTTAATTTTATAATACAAATCCAAAAATATATAATAATAATAATAATAAAATTTGAATATGCATTAAGAAAAACTTGTCTTTATTATTCCTTTTATTATTTTGATAATAATAGTATGTGTATGGGTTGTGATGTAACCAATGATGAAATAAGTTAATAAGTTAACTATGTGTATGGGTTGTGATGTAACTAATGATGAAATAAGTTAATAAGTTAATTGCCAAGTCTACTCAGGTATACATACCCCCTACTTCGGATTTCAACTTGTAACCTCTTAATAGGAAAAGAGTGTTCTTAATCATCAATCTCGCTCACATTGTATATATATATATATATTATTTCAAATTTTCAATTTTTTTATATTAACAAGTTATTTTTTTGTAATTTATAATTTTATATCATTCTTTTTAATTTTTTTTATTCAATTTTTTAATTGATTGAAGTTATTGCGATGTGAATTTTAGTTAAAAACCTAAATAGAAAACCTACACGCTATTGAGTTCAATCCTACTACCATGTCTACCCGGTGTGAGTATGCATGCCCAATATTCCTTTTTTTTCTCGACTGCTCGAACTATCTGGAAATGCTCTAGGAAATTTCGGAAGGCTAAGACCAATCAAGACCAAAAGGGGCATTGGCTCTCCTATGGTCACATTGATATCAAAATTATTTTGAGTCATGGTCTCCCACTACCATCTCTGTTACTACCACCCAGCGTGACATTTATTTATATTTGTATTTGTATCTACCCAACACTTTCACTTTCTATTATGGCTTGATTTTCCTTTTATTTATTTATTTGATTGAATTCCTTCTCTTCTAAGTCAAGGCAGTCAGTCATTGCGTAAGTCAGATAGGCAGTCTCTACGAATTGAGATTATCTAAGATTCTTGATGACCACATGTTGGGCACTTGACCTAATCCATCCCGTTCATTTTTGTCTGAGTTAAGAAATAAGGCTTGAATTTAGTCTCTTTGAAAGTCGAGGGGTGGTGGGGGATCGTTTGTGCTCAAGGGATGTTTCAAAAGGTGGACTAGAGAAGTTGGAATCATGAATTGTGTGTTGACTAGAATCAATAACTGTGTCCTGACTACAATCATTTACTTCTCATTTTTCACTGGCCAAAGAACATATAAAAGGTATTCCTGTATATACGTATGTTTTTGTCCGATAGGTCAACCTCAATCATGAGGTTTCTCTCTGTTTGGTGTGCCCTGTACTGCCTGATAATACCACTCATCTGGTTCCCCCAGCTATGGTTACTTTATTGTCATAGTTTGTTGATGTATTTTCTCTTCCCATGGGGTTTCCTTCGTCTCAGTTAATTGAACACTCCATTGATCTCATCCCTGGAACCTCCTTGCCTAATGTCGCTACATATAATAATTGAACACTCCATTGATATCATCCCTGGAACCTCCTTGCCCAATGCCACTACATATCACCTTGCTCCTCATGAGGCGGAGGAGATTGAATGCCAACCCCGACAACTTTTGAATTCAGGCCATATCCAACCTAGCTCTTCCCCTTGTGCCTCTCCCACCTTCATCACTCCTAGGAAGGAAACTAATGAATGGTGTCTAGTCACTTATTACTGAGCCCTCAATAAGGTCACAATCAATAACCTCTACCCTTTACCCTAAATTGATGATCTCCTGGACCACGTGTGTGGTGCTTGTTTCTTCACCAAGATGGATTTTATTGCTGGATACCACCAGGTTCTTATGCACACTCCACACATTTGGAAAACTACTTTTAATACAAAGTTTGGGCTCTACAAATAGATGGTGTTTCCCTTTGGTCTCACCAATTCTCCTATCATTTGAATGTGGTTAATCAATGACATCTTCGTACCCCACCTGAGTCATTTTGTGGTCATCTATCTGGATGAAATTCTCATCTTCATCCGCACCTGGGAAGACCACCTTTAACATTTTTGCATAGTCTTGGAGCTCCTGGAGACTCATCAATTATAGGTGAAAGAAAATAAGTCATATTTTTCTCAGAAGTATGTTCAATATTTATGGTTCGTCATTGATCAAGAAGGGGTGCGCCCTAACCCAACCTGGTTACAAGCCTTAGCCAATTGTCCTCTGCCCACCAGTGCACTGGAACTCAAGAGTTTTCTAGGAGGAATTCATTTTTACAGGCCCTTCATTTCCAACGTCTCTTATATCGCTCACCCCTACATAAAATCTCTAATCAAGCACCCTTTGTATGGACATCTCTGGCGAATAACCAGTTTTAGCACCTCAAAGAAGCTTGTTGTTTAGTTCATGTCTTGTGGTTCCCTAATCTCCACTAGTGTTCTAAGATTGAGATGGATGCTTCACGACATGCTATTGGGCCTTTGCTTAAAGAGGGAGGTCATCTCATTGCTTATCATTTAGAGACCCTTTCAAACACCAAGTTGAACTACAACACATATTATAAATAATTTTACAGTCTGGTGCAAGCATTGAAGTAGTGGAGACATTACATTATGGGTAAGGAAACTCTCCTCCATACTAATCATCATTTTCTTACTTTCATTAACTTGTTGGAAGCATTAATTTCTACTCTACCTACCACCGTAAACCTCCACCATCTTCGAGAAAGTTCCTCCACCGACTTAATCACCAACACTCTGGTCACTTCGAGAATTCTCTGCATCTTTGGGATCCTTCCAAGACCTCTATAAAAATAGGACAATTGTAACCATTTTTATCATCAAGCAATAAAATCATTTTCTGTGTTATTTTATCTGTTCCTTTGCTTCTTCCCACTTCATTTTGGTATCAGAGCTTGGATTTGGGTCTCACTCCCTCATGGGAGGGCCCATGATCCTTAGAGGAGTCACCAAACAATGGACAGATGAGTGTGTTATCTTCGATTTCTAGGGATAACTAGGAGATCATGTCTCGAGACCCACAGGTCCTAGACATGGAGTACCGAGAGCAGGATTGACCCGAACATGGCCCTGGAGGGCCCATCTTTCTTCTTCTTCATTGGACTTGTCCTGTCAGCAGCAACATCATCCATCACCTTCGGCTTGGAATTGCATTGGAGAAGACTCTTGCTCCGTGAGGTAATTGGTCCAGGTATCATGGTATGTGTCATGTTTGATCATTATAACTTTCAGATATATGCATCAGATTCCTTTCATTTCTGACAACTGATTGGATCTTACACTAACCCACTTGACCATGGTTGGGGGGATTGACAGGGTACCCTAGCAAGCTTGTGCCCATAGGTTTTGGTTAGCTACCAGGGGGGATTTTGAAGAGCCATCGTTCGCTCCCATCATATTTCACTTTTACATCTTATCTCCCATTCATCTTTCCCATTCCCCTAATATGGACATTAGGATGACTTATTTGTGGGGTTACACCTTATCTTGTAGGAAGAAGGGGCTAAAGGACCAGGGGGTAAAAGCAGCTGGAAAGAGATAAAAGCCATAAAAAATAAAACCTAGAGATGCCTCGCCCAGGGATCCCCAAGAAGGCAATAAAAGGCCTCTCGATACGAAACAAGAGGGACCCTAAGAAAAATAACAAAACAAGACCTAGCCAAAAGGATGGGGGGTCTCATCACGAGCCAACCCATTATGTTCATAGGTACCTAGCAGTATGACATTGCCATTATCAGGTTACCACGCCAGGGTAGTGACCTTTGGTTGCATGGCCAAGGGAAAGGGGGTCTCATCATGAGCTAGCCTTATCATCTATGTGAAAGTACTCATGGGTAACACTGTCAGCTCTGGTCACCACACCAAGGCAGTGTCCTCTAGTTAGACCTTGAAATAAAAGAAAGAAAAAGTAATAAAGAAAAGAAAGAATAAAGGCAATAAAGGGCTTGGAAAGAATTGCATCCATGACAGGTACAGCTCGCCTCCTACAAAGGCACCCACGGATAATATCACCCCTGTCTTCCACTATGTCTGGACATCCTTTGACCACACCACCTCATGTTACATGGCTTGGATGATTTCCTTTGGGAAATTTCCTTTTCTTATGGATGCTGGCCCAATAGGGCATCTTGTCTTTTTCTTCAGCTTTGTATAGTAGGTCATTGTAATGTCTTTGAGCTATTAGATGATATGCTAGGGGTTTTATGCATGCATTTGATAAAATTAATGATGAAATATGATTGACATTGCTATGATATCGAGGACTAATGATCCCATGAAGGGAGAAGTTTTTGATGTGCAAGACCATGCCCGATGGACAGGTACCAAGTGGACCGGTACACATGGGGAGATGATTAGTTCGGACCTCCATGGGGCTGAAGAGCCCATCAAATGGTTGCTGGCACCTCATCAGGGGCAGAGACAGGATAGTGATTGGTTGAGCCTTTGCACGAGAGAAGAAGAAGGACATTTTCATCCAGGATGCCTTGGCTGAGCCCAACCCTTGGGGGTTGACCCACTACAGGTGGAACGTCTCCCTCTGTTTACCCAGGATGTCCTCTAGAGGTCCTTGACGTCACCTCCAGCGCGTGGCACTTTGATAGGGCAGTTTGGCATGTGTTGCAGAGTTTGGAAGCCCAGGGAGGGCCAATGTTTGTCTTCTAGTGCTGTGATTTGCCCTAAAAAGGGCCAACGTCTCCCTCAAAGGGGCTAGACATTTTGCTCATTGCTCATTTAGGGTTTTCTTTTAGCAGTTTAATGTAAGACAGTATGATTTTTAGTTATTAGCCTTGTCGTTTGTTTTAATGACCTAATTTTAATTAAAGGTCATTGGATGATATAAATTAAGCATGTTTTCCCTCATTTTGACATAACACAATTCACTCACACTTGTGAGGTCTAATTTTTGCACCCTTCTTGGGTAGATTTGTTGTCTAAGTGAGGCGCACTTGCTATTGGAAGGATATTTTTAGCATTTTGTGCCATTTCTCTCAAGGAAGGTTTACAACTAGGGTTTGCTTATGGTTCTCTTCATGATATGTAAGTAAATTTTCTTGCAAAACTTCTTAATTGAATGGTTGTAGGTGTAATTTCTTGCATTTGCTTATTATATTGCTGATTTAAAACCCTAGGTAACAAGCACACAAGTAGGTCATTGTTACATGTCCCCTTAGAGAGAGATTTTTTCATCCATTGAAGAAAAGAGATTAAGCCTAGCCTTTGCTACACTTATCTTGCTTATTCCCTTGAGCTAGCGTTGAAGTTTATAGGTTGAAAGAGGGTGACGTCCTAGGCCTAGGTTATCTACACCTAGGGCCTTCATCTTCTAGGGTTTGAAAGCCTTGTCTTTACAACACTCTCTCCCTTAGACTTATTCTTTATGCTAGTTGTTTTTCCAAGTTGACTTAGAGAAGGAGGAAAGAGCACGAGGCCTTGCTTAAGCAACACCGGAGTGAGCCTCTTTCCCCTAGGGTTTTGATTCTTGGGCCCTGCCTTTGCAGCACCATAGAACCCTACCTTCTAGTCTTTGAGTCGTCATCCTTTCAAAATCTTGTGTCCTTCTCTTATTTGACCCCATATACCCTAAGGAACTGATATTTGACCTCCAACATTGAAGTTTTAGTGTACAAAACTACTTTCAAAACTGAATTTTGAAACCCTAACTAATAAACTAACTTAATTAGGGCTAACGTCACAATTGTATATCTCATCTTGACGCAGCAAAAGTGCAATTTAAGCAATTAAATGATGATTTGAAGCATTTATTGAGTAAATTGTTGATTGGACATATTGTTAGCTTAGTCATCTCCTTAGATATTGATGAATTGCTCGCCTTTCATAGCTAATTGACAAAACGTTGAATTCATTTTACATCTATTACAGTACATTGCTTATTGAATAATACCAGATAGTCATTGAAGTACTAACCCTTTGAGTTATAGCCTGCATATATATATTGTGTTGTTGTTGTCTTGTTCTGGGCAGGTGTTTTCAATAGGGCATACACTTCATTTATTGGCTGATTAGCCAGACTGTCTGACATTGGTGGTAACCTGCGAGGAGGGAACTCTAAAACTTGACCTTATACTTTCTGCCTCTTCAAACCCCATGTTACCAGGTATGTCTCCCCTGGGATAACCTCCCTAAATAGAAAGAACCTCCCCATCGAGGTGACATTGGGTGGGGAAGGTTCTTGTTACGCTAGTTTGATCTCTATCCTTTAGCCTATGACCTAAGCTACAAACTGTGCGATAACATTTTGGCGCCATTGCCGGGGAACACTGTGTCAATCTTCCTCAATGACAAATATTTTGGTAATCCTTTCCTCAAAGACCGTTCTCTTACAAGCTTACCTAGCAACTCCACTAAAACTTTATTCCCCTACTCTTTGATAGTTTCAGTAAAACTATCTGGTGACTCCACAAACCAAAAGGAGATTCAATAATCCTCCTTTAGATTTCAGAAGGAAGCCTCCTTTGAATTCACCTGTTGTCAAGTCACTTTTTGGAAAGAGACTTCCTTTAAACATGTCTGCCTCTCAGACCGGTACTACAAACCCAATTAACAATCAAAGACAATGATCATCTACTCTGTTCAATCCATTAGACATGTCAGCCATACCTGGCTACCCTAGGAAAATGCCACCCAAGTATGAGAAGTGGTTGCCTAAGTTTACCGACACCGATGCCACTAATGTCGAAGAGCATACGCGTAACTTTTGGGCATTTTTTCAGCTTCACCCCATTAGTGATGACGCCGAAGACTTGGTTATGAAGTTATTCTCTGCTACCCTTTATGATGCTGCAAGACATTGGTATCTCAGTCTTCCTTATGGAAGCATCAAAACCATGGATAGACTTGAGAAAATATTTCTTAGAAGATGGAGCATCAAAGAAGACCCTAACATGTTGCTCACCCGACTAAATAGCCTTACCAAGCATGAGAATGAGTCTATTCGGGAATTTCACACCATATTCGAAGCTTTACTCCAAAGAATTCCCCCAAGCCATCATCTGAAAGATGATTACCTTGTTCACATTTATACCAGATCTTTCAGTGGCCAACTAGGGTATCTTCTTAGAGACAAGAACCCCCAATCCATTCAAGAAGCCCAAGAGCTCGCTACCAAGATAGAAGGAAATCTCCTTTCATCCAAGATTGAGCCCTTTACTAACCCTAGGGGGAGAATAGACACCAAGCAGAAAGTAGTACACAATGTTGAGCCTACTTCAAATCTCTACACCAGTATCAGTAAGCTACAAGCTTCCGTGGATAGCATCATGAAAAATCAAGAAGAAATGATGAACCAGATCGTTAGACTTGAAAAGTCCCAGACCCAGGCACCTAGACCTACATTCAAAGGGCAATTCCAGAAAGGGAACCAAGCCTACAAGCCAAAGAATGAAAATGAAGTCCCGAATACTCTGGCCCTATTGGTAGCCAATTCACTTTTTCCATTATCTTATAAGCTGCCTACACCAATGTTTTACAAACATCAATTTTTCGTCGCAATTTTTCAAATAAACGACACTTTTATTCTTTGCGCCTTTTTACGCACTTATTTTCATTTTGTTTTCACAACTGTAAGCGTGAAAACATTTGTATTTCGAAGTCACATTAAAATCACCATTCGAACTGTCGTTATCTTTCTTGTCAGTATGCCTATTTACACTTACATTTCACTTATCGTTATGCAGCTAGCAGCATCCTTTGATCGGTACTCATACTTCGATTGATTGTGACTTGGTTTCATTGAGTTTGTAATGCATTGACATATGGATTTATATGTTGTTTGAACTATTTGACCTCTGGTTTCATAAGATATGTGCGTGTTTGGTTAAATCTTTCATATATATCTTTAATATGATGCCTATGACTATGTTTTCATAACTATTGGTTGGTTGGTTATATGTATCCATTGGAATGTTGGTTAAACTATTGATTATATGAGCTGATACATTGGTGCATAGTTGAGTTTGGTATTGGTTTTAATTTGAATATTAATGGTTAAAAACTTTGGCATAACGTTGATTTGGCGCATTGGTTTATACACTCACTATGTGTTTTATTGGTCGACTAATTCACATAATTGTTGAACTATGCTATAATGAGTTGAACTACTATGTAAATCGATAGTTGTACTGTGGCAATAATTGTTATGCATGGCCAGTGAATAACTCCACCACCTTCGCATGCTGGCATTTATGCCTATCCCTTATTCCCCGCATACCTCCATTAGCTCAGGTAGCTCTGCTCTTGTGTGGTTGTGATCCAAACCCTCGACTTACCATGTGCTCGGCTCCATGGCACCAGTTGTGCGAATCGAGCCAAACGACAATGAGGCCCTGTTAATGTTTGACAATGCCCAGAAGGATTTGGAGGAAAACGGATGGCTCACCTTTATACAACGATTCGAGGGTTTTAACCTCTGTGTAGCATGACAGTTTGCCATGTCATTTGATGGTTGCAGAGCCAAGGTGGGCGATATACAGTTGGAGATCGATGAAAAGTTTATCAGTTCGGATACAGGGTTACCATCCTCGGGACAGTGTTGGTTCAAGAATTGTAAGGTCGAGGAGGTGCCATGGACACTACTGTTCCTCTCGCGCAAAGTCACCTCGTGTGACAAAGGTATGCCCATATCTTTTCTCAAACCATGATGACACGACCGTTTAATGCTAGTCAAGTAGTTCGTGACCTGTGAAGGTTGATACGGGCTCGTGTTTCTCTACCACCTGCGTTTGGTGATGATTTTTATAGGGTATCCTTTAAACATGCCTTTCTACTTTCAACGCAGCTTATATAAGATGTCAAAAAGATTTAAAAGGCAGAAGGCTGACAGCAGCTTGTTTCATCATGGGCTTATTAAGCTTATCGTTGTTTATCATTTGAGTTTGCATGGTGATAGCTGGAAAACTTTCATCGCTCGTAATGGTTTTGGGGATTTAGACCCTGTCCCGGTTGACAAGCCTGCGGTAATTGAAACCAAGGCCGAGCTGCCTGTACCCTTACATGTCCTACTGCCTAAACCCTCGGCCAACCCTAGTGTTGACTTACGAGACATTGGAACTGACAAGTCCAAGCCTACAAAGAAACCTATGAGCAAAAAGCCCAAGGCAAATCCTACTGCTAATGCCAAAGGAAAAAGGAATGCCCATCTCATTTCGAGAATGGCAAGGAACAAGCCTAAACCCTCTGTTGAACAAGACCCTATTGTCCTTAGTGAATATTCGGATTCTGACGTGGAACGATTCTTAGCCAGCGAGTATCCTTACTCACAGGGTTTATGCCCCAAACCACCTTACGATTTTATGACGAATCTTCCCCCCTGCCTAAGAAACGATCCCAGCTACCCTGGTATTAAGTTACCTAACGAAACCCTCAACCACATGTCCAAACCCTCGCCTGCTCTTTCAAGCCCCACACAGTATTCCTGTAACCAATGCAATTTATGGTTGGAACGTTATTACATTGATGTTCCCATACTCCAATAAAAAATCCAGTCATTGGAAGACCAAATTGCAGTATTGTCCAATCAATGAAACCAGCTCCAAGCAATTGATAAGAAGCAGAAGACAACAGGCTCGATCCTTTTCAAAAACGTTGAATCCGCTACGACACTTATCAACTCCAAATTGGCATGATCAAGCCATCTCGTCGCCATACAGGTATGGATTTTAATATCATTTTAGCTGTGTGAGTGAATAGACTGATATAATGATTTGAATTATGTTTTCGAATAGCTCTGTTTACATTTTGAAATGGCTCTGTTATAATGTGTGCATCCTATATATAGTTTTGCTTTGATTAAAAAGAAATTTCCATTCGATATATGATTTGATCATTCCTAGAATAGCTATCGATAGATTTTTATTGGATTTAAGTGGTCTTCGTTTGGATTTGATTTGGTTATCTGCCTGATGGAGTTAACGAAATTGTTGGTTCGTTTTCAATTCAATTCGTTTTGTGTCCACTCCTAACAGGAAAGTTTTTCACGATCAATTTAGAATGCGATTCGTTTGGATTTAATTTCGTTATGATCCATATGCTGTGGTTGGTAAACGATTTTATTGATTTTGTTGGTTACGATATGCTCTGTCATATAATTTTCAACGACTCTATTTTTATAAAACAATATGCTCATTTAAGCCTGTGCATGCACGCCCGAATCATGGAACGATTTTGATTCGTAATGACTGTGTTAAAACCTTTTCTGTTTGATTCCCTCTTATTCTTGAGTTGGCAAGATTATTTGATGAGTTGGATTCCGATTGTAATTGTTTCTCTGTTTGATTTTAAATTTGTAAAATGAATTGGTCAAAATCGGTTATGATTCGTTTGAATGGAACGATTTTGGTCAAGGAAAATCGATCTTGTTTGCTCACTGTGCAATGACAAGTGATCGATATCTATTACAAACTATGTTTGATTAATCTTGTTACGATTTCGTTTGCAGACAGTTACGAGTCAGTGATGGTTTGAATTCTCTCACAGCCTAAATCGTTTGCTATACAGTTATCATGATTCGAAAATGATCCTGTTCGATTCGATTATTTCTGCTGTTGACAAGACAAGTATAACGAAGTGTTTGCGATTTGTTTTGTTTATGTTGATTTCAATTGAATATCAAAACGATTTCACAACTATTGAATTCGATTCGTTGTGAAACGATTGCATTGCTGTTCGATTATGGCTCTGTTGACCCGATTTTGTGGTAACAAAAACAAAACAAAGTATGCCTGTCTCTGTAGTCATTTAATTGATTTGGATCCTGTTTGATTTCATAATGGAATAACGATTTCAATTTATGATTTGTTTTCAAATAATTATTGGATCTCAATTAAATGAAATTCTTTAAAAGATTTTCGATTAATTTCAATGCTGATTCTGTATCTTATTTATACTAGCTACAGAATCGCATGATTCTGTAGCTAGTCTATAGAATTAAATTTTTATCTTTTTGTTAATAAAATATCCCTCTAACTTGTTTATTTTTGACCCTTTTCAGTTGAATTCAAATTTCTTGGGATTTGATGGAAAGTTTAGAGGATATTTGAATGTTTTACTTTTATTTTAGTTTCCTAGTTTAGTTGAACTTGGGATATCTTCCCAGATTTTATGTAAACAGTTTTATAATTTCCATAGGGAGGTTTTACCCTGTGGAAAAACTTATAAATACTTATTATTTTTGTAATAAGGATCATCCTCACTTGTGGGAGAACCAGGCTATGTATTTTTAATACAAACTAAGATAGAAGTTGATGTTCTGCTACAGCTTTCTCTTTTCATAATATCAATCTTTTGTTTCATGTTTATGCTTATCTATTTGCATCTGATTAGTGACTACTTTAGCTATCATAGTCTTTTGCAAAATGATATGATTGAATTAATGTGATACATGCCTGATTTCTTTCACTAATTTAAAAAAACAGTAATTACTGGATTCAGTTTATGAATGACATATTTATCTTCTTCATCAATTGAATTATTTTGTATAAGTCTTTGCATACAGATTTACCTAATTGTTAAGATTTATAAATTATATGATTGTTGTGATTTTTATGTCTTGTGTGTCCTGAAAACACACTTGAAGAGCATTGCAGCTATCGTTTATGAGAAGCTTCTGGATTATTCGATGCGAGTTTCCTTCCTCAGATCTGCTAAAAAATCATCATACACAGGACAAACCTGGAGCGTTTCCAGGTCAGCTTGTCATTTATTTGTTTAAGTATATTTATTAGTATCTTAGTTAGATATATGTTTTAGTTTAGATTAGTAATTAGAATTAGTGTATTAGTAGTTTAGTTTAGTTAGTTTTTGCTTTATTTCTTACTCATAAAATTATAAAATCAACAAAAATATATCTCTCTGCCTTAGGACAGAATGCAAACGAGTTTCTCAGGTTTTATTTAAATTTGTAAATTGTAGATATTGTATATTTTGTGAATAAGTTATATTTTTGTCAGTAGTTAGATAGTTAATCAGTTAGAGTTAGTATAGTTAGTAGATTGTATATAATAGAATAGTTAGATTAGTTTAATCTGTTTAATAGTTAGTTTTAGATTAGATTAGATTAGTTAGTTTGTTTTATTTGTTTTAGTTAGATTAGTTAGATTAGTTAGTTTAGATTAGTTTTTTTTTTTGTTTTCTTAGGACCTTAGATCGGCTAACACAGCCACTAAAACCGTCAGGGTGGTTCATCCCAAATGGCTTGGGTTATTAGACAACCCCGGACCGGTTCCACTCTCTCAGTTGACAGACGGTCAATTTCGCCCGTCAATAAATGGCGCTAGAAGGAGGGTCGACTGACAAGATGGCCTTGTAGGAGCCTTTATTTTAAATGTATTCAATTTTCCCCATGGCTCCCCAAATCACTGTGATGGAACATGATTTCAACTTCTCATTACTCGATGTTCCCAACGAGACAGTCTCTCGCTTGTCCAAACTCACCTTTGATGGTGAAGGAAATACATCTGCCAAAGACCAGCTTAACAAGTTTTGGTGCAAATGCATGAAACATGACATCTTAGATTTAGGAGTTTTATGCAGACTTTTCGCTTTTACTTTTAGAGTTTGAATCAAACATTGGTTTGAATCCTTTCCAGCATGTCACATTTTTGATTGGTTTCAATTTGTAGATGAGTTTCTAGATGCTTTTGAAATTTATGATTTCGATCAATTATGTGAAGAATTTCATACTTTGCTAATCAATGGTGATCCATCTTCAGAAGGATTTTTGACAAACATCTATCATATCCTTTGTAAATTTAATCTTGATGACATGTCATTGGCATTAAATCTCTTCTATGATTCTTCCATCCCTCCCATTCAGTCATGTTCAATCACGAATGAAGAACCAATTGCAAATCCTATCACTCAATTGCAAGAACAATCTTCTTCACAAGAAGAGAAAAATTCTTTCGATAATGTTGAATAAGCTAGGGAAGTAGAATCTGTTCACCAAGCTCTTATTGACAACCAAATCAGTTTTTCCTTTGAATTATTGTATTTTCAGTCTAAGACTAGTATGGAAGAAGATTCATTTCTGGCTCAAGGTGAATACCCTCATTCTTTTAACTCATGCTCTAATCAACATTTAAGATCAGTCATTAAAGAACACTTAAGCAACGAAAATTGTCTTGAATGTTCTAGTACTCCTATGAAACTGATTAAAGAGGAACACACACAATTAGAAGAAGAAACCTTAAACCTTCATCCTCAAAATGCACCTTGTTCATAGGAAAGACTAGATGCTTGTCACATAAATTTGGAATTATCTATCACACAAAAGGCAAATCCAGATGATCGTATTATTTTGAGGGATTCGTCACCAAATCAGAGTAAGGGTTTTAAAGAAAGTGAAGAGAATTCTCTTGAGAATACCATCGTTGAGTATCATAGTTCAAGAGATTCTTTTTATCTACTTATTTCTGATTCCTTTTATTCTTTATATCCTGATCTATTCCTAGATTTTGGTGGACTTGACATCTTACCTACAACATCCTACTCTTTTCCACCACAATCATATCCCTTCGATATGCTAAATTTTGGTGAAATTAATTCTGAGCATAACATTGATAAAACCAGATTTGATGCTTGTTCACTTTCATCACTCACATGGGAAAAGGACATGTTGCGAGATGTTTTTACACAGTTTATTGTTGAAAGGGACAATGCATTATATTTTATGGAGATCAAACATTCTAAGTTTCATACTCGTTCTTTTCTTAGCTCGAATCTTAATGTTGATGCTTCACATTTTGAAATGATCAATCGCATCAAAGGAAACATTCAAACCAATGATCTAATCAATTACATGAATCCTCCTATGATGAGCTTTCCATTGATATATTCGTTTCATCAAAGTCATGGTTTGCATCCCCATTTTTGTGACAGGATCTTAGAGTGGCTTGAATATTCATATATGAAAAAATTTCATAATAAAGACAAAGTTGAGCTTGCTTTCTTTTTACCCAAGTATCTTGGAAGTAGGCGTGACATATTCCTTTTAGATCCTCCATGTGAAGAAATTAATGAACACTTAGAGAATTGTAAGGAGGATGGGGCATTTCAGCCTTGGATGATGGCTATTCCATTTCTTCATGATCTTGACAAGTTTTCCAATACTACTTACACTCACCCATGCCATTATGACCCTTATCACGACAAGATTGCGCAATGGCTAGAGGATTCATACAACAAGAATATCCAAGGAAATGGTAAGATCATGCTTACTTTGTTTTTAGATGATTATTATGAAGGTAAGTGTGATATGTTTCTATCATCTGTTGATATATTACCATTCTTATTAGTAATGCTTGATCATGTTTCGATTGCAGGATTAGAGTTACTCCGATGGCTACATTGGAAGCACAACTTCACATAGTATCCTGATTTGTTTAATAGTTAAGGTAGGTTTAGGAATAGCTTTTATTTCAGTTTGATTTCTCACTATTTCTCTTTGTAATAATGCAGTCATGAATGCAAGTGGGCGCACCACGAGAACCATAATACGGCTTTTGTCAGGGAAGTCCTCTTAATCCTTTTTCTTTTTACTTCTAGTTGAACGTTTATTTTCAAAAACACAGTATCGTCATGAAAATCTTAAATGGAGAGTAAAGAGATAAATAAATCTAAATCAACCCTGACCCAAGGTACCTTGAGTAGGACTGCTTTCCCATCATTTAGGATTTTCCTACTTTCTTTCAGTTTCTCAGGGGATTGTTGCATGAGGTTTTCAGATGCACCTTCTCTGCATATTTGTTTTTTGTTTTTGTTGTTTGGATTTCTTTGCTTTCAAATTTTTTCTTTGCTGGTGTGTTTTGATTTCTCCCTTATGCTTATCAGTTTGTGTCTTTGGAAATACACATACCTGTATGCTGAGTTATTCAGACAAAGATAAAAGAGATTTTCTTCGCTGAAATAACTTCTGAAAATTTGTACAAACATCAATGGTATATTTCTGAAATATATATCTATGTTGGAAAAGTCTGTTGTTTGAAAGAATTTTACCGATTTCGATCTCTGAGTAAAGCTTATCATGATCATCTATTATCTTTTTACGCTATCCCTATTCCGTAAAGGAATAACTCAGGAGATGTCTCCCTGTCTTAGGAAGTTGTTTTTGCAAATAAAACATCTCTGGATTTAAATAAAGGACAGTCTAAAAAATTCTGATGAGGTCTGAAAAAATATGTTAAAGAATCATGATTTTCAGCGTCACCCCGCTCAAATATATATCTATGAAAAAACAAAACAAAATAAATTATGAATAAGAGATGTGGGAAGTGCTTGTAAACCCGTCGGGATACTGAACAGGTCTGCTGGCAGCGGGTAAATGCATGCATGGCGCCAAGGAAACTTCGCCAGGGTACTGAACAGGCCCGCTAGCAGCGAAGCAATGTCGGGTACATGAAAATCTGCAAAAAAGAAACCTCTTTAAAGTCCTTTATTTTCATCCAGAACTTCTTGGCATGATACATATGTCAGAGTGGGTTAAATGGCAACCCTGGCGAGGCTATGGACGCCTGCTGGCAGCAGTGGCTATGCCAATAGTATTGAATATTTTATCTTTAATATCGTGACTTGCTAATCTTAAGATTGTTATCAGTTTCATCTTTTAGAACACTGCTGGAAAAGATGGTTAATAATGATGTTTATACGATTTTCTCGTTGTTATTTTTGAGTTGAAATTTTCTCTGCTGTCCTAATCTAAATTTTTTCCTTTTGACAGAGATAACTGCTTCGACCAGTGTGTCTCCATTGTTGGCAGCCAATTCACTTTTTCCATTGTCTTATAAGCTGCCTACACCAATGTTTTACAAACATCAATTTTTCGTCGCATTTTTTCAAATAAACGACACTTTTATTCTTTGCGCCTTTTTACGCACTTATTTTCGTTTTGTTTTCACAACTGTAAGCGTGAAAACATTATTCTTTTGAAGTCGCATTAAAATCACTATTCGAACTGTCGTTATCTTTCTTGTCAGTATGCCTATTTACACTTACATTTCGCTTATCGTTATGCAACTGGCAGCATCCTTTGATCGGTACTCATACTTCGATTGATTGTAACTTGGTTTCATTGAGTTTGTAATGCATTGACATATGGATTTATATGTTGTTTGAACTATTTGACCTTTGGTTTCATAAGATACATGGGTGTTTGGTTAAATCTTTCATATATATCTTTAATATGATGCCTATGTTTACATAACTATTGGTTGGTTGGTTATATGTATCCATTGGCACACTGGTTAAACTATTGATTATATGAGCTGATACATTGGCGCATAGTTGAGTTTGGTATTGGTTTTAATTTGAATATTAATGGTTAAAAACTTTGGCATAACGTTGATTTGGTGCATTGGTTTATACACTCACTATGTGTTTTATTGGTCGGCTAATTCACATAATTGTTGAACTATGCTATAATGAGTTGAATTACTATGTAAATCGGCGGTTGTACTGTGGCAATAATTGTTATGCATGGCTAGTGAATAACTCCACCACCTTCGCATGCTGGCATTTATGCCTATCCCTTATTCCCCGCATACCTCCATTAGCTCGGGTAGCTCTGCTCCTGTGTGGTTGTGATCCAAACCCTCGACTTACCATGTTCTCGGCTCCATGGCACCAGTCGTACGAATCGAGCCAAACGACAACCAGGCTCTGTTAATGTTTGACAATGCCCGGAAGGATTTGGAGGAAAATGGATGGCTCACCTTTATACAACGATTTGAGGGTTTTAACCTCTATGTAGCACGACAGTTTGCCATGTCGTTTGATGGCTGCAGAGCCAAGGTGGGCGATATACAGTTGGAGATCGATGAAAATTTTATCAGTTCTGATACAGGGTTACCATCCTCGGGACAGCATTGGTTCAAGAATTGTAAGGTCGAGGAGGTGCCATGGACACTGCTATTCCTCTCGTGCAAAGTCACCTCGTGTGACAAAGGTATGTCCATATCTTTTCTCAAACCATGATGGCACTACCTTTTAATGCTAGTCAAGCAGTTCGTGACCTGTGAAGGTCAATACGGACTCGTGTTTCTCTACCACCTACGTTTGTTGATGATTTTTATAGGGTATCCTTTAAACATGCCTTTCTACTTTCAATGCAGCTTATATAAGATGTCAAAAAGATTTAAAAGGCAGAAGGCTGACAACAGCTTGTTTCATCATGGGCTTATTAAGCTTATCATTGTTTATCATTTGAGTTTGCATGGTGATAGCTGGAGAGATTTCATCGCTTGTAATGGTTTTGGGGATTTAGACCCTGTCCCAGTTGACAAGCCTGGGGTAATTGAAACCAAGACCGAGCCGCTTGTACCCTTACATGTCCTACTGCCTAAACCCTCGACCGACCCTGGTGTTGACTTATGAGACATTGGAACTGACAAGTCTGAGCCTACAAAGAAACCTATGAGAAAAAATCCCAAGGCAAACCCTACTACTAATGCCAAAGGAAAAAGGAATTCCCGTCTCATTTCGAGAATGGAAAGGAACAAGACTAAACCCTCTGTTGAACGAGACCCTATTGTCCTTAGTGAAGATTTAGATTCCGACGTGGAACGATTCTTAGCCAGCGAGTATCCTTACTCGCAGGGTTTATGCCCCGAACCACCTTACGATTTCGTGACGAATCTTCCCCCCTACCTAAGAAACGATCCTAGCTACCCTGGTATTAAGTTACCTAATGAAACCCTCAGCCACATGTCCAAACCCTCGCCTGCTCTTTCAAACCCCATACAGTCTTCCTGTAACCAATGCAATTTATGGTTGGAACGTTATTACATTGATGTTCCCATACTCCAATAAAAAATCCAGTCACTGGAAGACCAAATTGCAGTATTGTCCAATCAATGAAACCAATTCCAAGCAATTGATAAGAAGCAGAAGACAACAGGCTCGATCCTTTTCAAAAACGTTGAATCCTCTACGGCAGTTATCAACTCCAAATTGGCATGATCAAGCCGTCTCGTCGCCATACAGGTATGGATTTTAATATTGTTTTAGTTGTGTGAGTGAATAGACTGATATAATGATTTGAATTATGCTTTCGAATAACTCTGTTTACATTTTGAAATGGCTCTGTTATAATGTGTGCATCCTATATATAGTTTTTCTTTGATTAAAAAGAAATTTCGATTCGATATATGATTTGATCATTCCCAGAATAGCTATCGATAGATTTTTATTGGATTTAAGTGGTCTTCATTTGGATTTGATTTGGTTATCTTCCTGATGGAGCTAACAAAATTGTTGGTTCATTTTCAATTCAATTCGTTTTGTGTCCACTCCCAACAGGAAAGTTTTTCATGATCAATTTAGAATGTGATTCGTTTGGATTTAATTTCATTATGATCCATATGCTGTGGTTGGTAAATGATTTTATTGAGTTTGTTGGTTACGATATGCTCTATCATATAATTTTCAACGACTCTGTTTTTATAAAACAATATGGTCATTTAAGCCTGTGCATGCACGCCCGAATCATGGAACGATTTTGACTCGTAATGACTGTGTTAAAACCTTTTCTGTTCGATTCCCTCTTATTCTTGAGTTGGCAAGATTATTTGATGAGTTGGATTCTGATTGTAATTGCTTCTTTGTTTGATTTTAAATTTGTAAAACGAATTGGTCAAACCCGGTTATGATTCGTTTGAATGGAACGATTTTGGTCAAGGAAAATCGATCTTGTTTGCTCACTGTGCAATGATAAGCGATTGATATCTATTACAAACTCTGTTTGATTAATCCTGTTACGATTTTGTTTGCAGACAGTTACGAGTCAGTTATGGTTTGAATTCGTTCACAGCCTAAATCGTTTGCTATACAGCTATCATGATTCGAAAATGATCCTGTTCGATTCGATTATTTCTCCAGTTGACAAGACAAGTATAACGAAGTGTTTGCGATTTGTTTTGTTTATGTTGATTTCAATTGAATATCAAAATGATTTCACAACTGTTGAATTCGATTCGTTGTGAAACGATTGCATTGCTGTTCGATTATGGTTCTGTTGACCCGATTTTGTGGTAACAAAAACAAAACAGAGTATGCCTGTCTCTGTAGTCATTTAATTGATTTGGATCCTTTTTGATTTCATAATGGAATAACGATTTCAATTTATGATTTGTTTTCAAATAATTATTGGATGTCAATTAAATGAAATTCTTTAAAAGATTTTCGATTAATTTCAGTGTTGATTCTGTATCTTATTTAGACTAGCTACAGAATCGCATGATTCTGTAGCTAGTCTATAGAATTAAATTTTTATCATTTTGTTAATAAAAGATCCATCTAACTTGTTTATTTTTGACACTTTTCAGGTGAATTCGAATTGCTTGGGATTTGATGGACAGTTTAGAGGATATTTGGATCTTTTACTTTTATTTTAGTTTCCTAGTTTAGTTGAACTTGGGATATCTTCCCAGATTTTATGTAAAGAATTTTATAACTTCCACAGGGAGGTTTTACCCTGTGGAAAAACTTATAAATGCTTATTATTTTTGTAATAAGGATTATCCTCACTTGTGGGAGAACCAGGCTATGGATTTTTAATAAAAACTTAGACAGAAGTTGATGTTCTGCTACAACTTTCGCTTTTCATAATATCAATCTTTTGTTTCATGTTTATGCTTATCTATTTGCATCTGATTAGTGACTACTTTAGCTATCATAGTCTTTTGCAAAATGATATGATTGAATTAATGTGATACATGCCTGATTTCTTTCACTAATTTAAAAACACGGCAATTACTGGATTTAGTTTATGAATGACAGATTTCTCTTCTTCATCAATTGAATTATTTTGTATAAGTCTTTGCATATAGGTTTACCTAATTGTTAAGATTTATAAATTATATGATTGTTGTGATTTTTATGTCTTGTGTGTCCTGCAAACACACTTGAAGAGCATTGCAGCTATCATTTACGAGAAGCTTCTGGATTATTCGGTGCGAGTTTCCTTCCTCCGATCTGCTAAAAAGTCATCATACACAGAACAAACCTGGAGCGTTTCTAGGTCAGCTTTTCATTTATTTGTTTAAGTATAGGGTGAAATCATGAAGGTGGGTTACACTTTTGCTTGTTTTATGACAAAAAAAACTGTATTTTCACAAGTTATTCAACTTCCGACATATAAAAGTATTTTTTTTATTTTGAATTTCACTTTACAGTAAAAACAAAACTTGT
>ML779212.1:178261-197003 GCA_009831015.1 Picea engelmannii
TTGCAAAGATATGAAGAAATTCTTGTAAGCTTCATAATAAGACAAGGCATTAAACAATACCTAAAATGTCATGGAAAAAAATGTAAAATTTATGAGACAAATAGTGTAGAAGATGAAAATCACTTTATATTCACCCTACAAAAACATGAGTCTAATTTTCAAAATATTTGTAATAAAATGAAACTCCATAGCTAGCTTGTAACTCATAAAAAGGCACTAGTTTTCATTTCTAAGTTATTTCATCATACAAACACTTTGATAAATCAAAATAATTAATTTAAGTTTACAAGTACAATAATTAGAGTTTCTCTCAATGGATGGTGATGATCAGCATCACCATCATCATTAATATTATAGATAGTAAACTTAAATTTAAATCAAAATGTAATATTAATTTATATTTTTTTAAATAAACTTACTATATATTAGACCTTGGACATTAGATAGGGAACTTTGTCCCAATCACTAAACCACAATCTAATAGATGTAATAATAATTAAAATATAATAGTATTGATGCAAGTTAATGCTTACTTCCCATGATAGGTTAGTTGCAATGGAAATCCACAAAAACAACAATATATTGATTAGGTGGAATCATTTGAAGTACATGCACAACTTATTAGATTATACTATAAGAAGATGAAACTTGGTAAATAAAATTATGTTTTGGAATACTAAAAATGATATGTTACTTTTCCTCTAAAATATAATGAGTTAAACAATGAAGTTTCTTCAAAAATATTTGTACAGTTTTCTTCTTTGCCACTATTTTTTCATATTTTTTAATGTTAATTTCATATATGTTTAAAAGTAATATTAGGGGTCAATCATTGAAGGGTCTTACCATAATCAATCCTTTCTTAGTGCACAATTCTTGGTCTCCACTTGTGCACCATATAATTTGTTTGTCAAAAAGGTAATCAAAGGTTATCCCATAAACAAAAGACCTCCTTATTTTAGAATTATGGTATATATACAAATAAAAATGAATAAAAAGATTAAAAGAAAAACTAAAAAATAATATATATTTGGAATATGCATGCATAGCTCTATAAGTCTAAGAAATCCCATTAGTGATAAATATGTGGACCATATTCTAAAATCTCATTGAAAGCTAAGACAATAATATGCAGCTAGAAAATGAGTGTCCTTGTGTTTGTGTAGCTTGAAACACTAGGTTCATATATATATATGTGTGTGTGTGTGTGTGTGTGTGTGTGTGTGTGTGTGTGTGTGTTCATCAATATAAATCTAAAACAAGGTAGCCAACCCATCCAACTCATATAGAAATGTGCATGCACTATGGTAATGTGCATGTAATAATAATGTTCATGCACTATCGTTACATAAAAAAAACATGTAAACATTCCTCACCTTAACATTTTTCAAAAGGAAATATGTAGCACTAAATCCTTCTTTAAGGGATAGAGGACCTGCATTCCTCTGTCGTGCATAGCCAAGGCCCTAGAACCACCCCCTTTTGGGAAAAAACACCTAATGGCACCTAGAATACCACATGGAAGTGAAACACCCCATAAAGGGGGCATGCATCATTGTTGCAAGCCTTGTTCATAGCGCTTCAAGCCTAAGAGGTTCTTTTTCCTATGTAAGGCCCTTGTTTTCCTTTTTTACCATGTTTTAGGCCACTAGATCCATCACTATTTCCCAAAACCAATTAATGGTAGTCGTATCCCACTTAGAGACCTAATGTCCCAAATAAAGGTCCTATGCAATGTTTTAATGCATGTTTCATGATGCTTGATCCTGAAAATCTTTGTTAAATGTCCAAGGACTTTATTAGCATTACCTAACCACTATCAAGACCCATTTCCAATGCACAAAACCTACTCGTTAACACAAGGATCTCACCCATAGGATTGCAAAGAACCCTTAAAAAGGACTCATGTGTTGGTTCAAAAAATTGTTCAAGGTTCTCGATCTTGAGAAGATTCAACAATATCTTGAAGGACTTATTTTCTATCATCAACCATGGTCAAGGCCTCACAACACATTCTTAGTGTGAAAAACTATCAAATGGTGACCATATCCATCTTTGATGCCAAAGACCCGATAGAGATACCTCTAGCAGGCTAGAGATACCCTACAAGGTTCCCATGTATTGCTTTGAGGACATGTTTAGCATTATAGCCTAAGAAGGTTTGTGGGTTGTAGGTGTTGTTCATGGTGCTTCATCCCAAGAAGCTTCATTTATGGAACAAGGCCCTTGTTTTCCTCCCATAACCTTGGTTAGACCTCAAGACCCATTCTTAGTCCACAAATAACCTAGCCATGACATCCATATCCCCCTTAAAGGTCAATAATAACCAACAAACGTCATATGTGACAGTTTGAGGACTTGTCTAGGGTGATTGAGCCTAATTAGCAAGGTTTAATGATAGAATCTCTTGTTTCCCTCCCTTGACCATGGTCAAGGATGCAAGAACCATTCATGATACCTAAGGCCTTGTGATGGAACCCATATTCAACTTGGATACCAAAGAATCCTTTAAAATGGATTTTGTCATGGTTTCTAGGTGTTGTTCATGGTGGTTGAGATCGAGAAGGTTCAATTACGATTAAGGCCATTATTTCTCCTTTGATCATTTTTATTCTTAGACACAGATTCCTAGTCCACATAACCTATTCATGGCACTTGTACCCACTCAAAGGCCAAAGAACCTCTACAAAGTACTTGTATGTTGGTTTGAGGACTTGTTCAAGGCTCTTGAGCTTAAGAATCTTCAATAAAATCCTAATTGTTTTTATTCTTTGATGATGGTCAAGTACTTTTGTCCCATTTATGGTCTCGCCTAGTGGTTTAAGAATAGATTAATTTTTCTTAAGCCTAAGAATTTGTGTTTAGGGCTTGAGGTTGTTGTTTTCCTCCCCCAAGCATTTGTTGGAATCTTACAAGGGTGAATTAAAAGAAGACATTAAACATGATATTTTCCCAAAACATCCTGGAAATATTATGGAAGCTATGCAATCTTCTCGTCATGTTCAAACCAAGAATAAGGCTACACAAAAGTTTCTAAAGTAGGGAGACAATGTAGGAGAACTCAACGATTTACTAGCGTAAATAACATTGAAGAAGATAAAATGTTCCTACCATATGTAGAAGGACTAACTGATAAAATCGCTAAGCATATAAGAAATAAAACCATATTAGTGTTGTCTTCTCATAGCATAACAACATCAAGAAGCTCCTAAGGCACGTGAAAAATTGGGCCATTGATCCAATGTTGCAAAAGGGAGTTTATCAAATTCCTTGTGTTTGTAGGAAAACATATGTTAGAGAAATAGGGAGGCCCATCCAAACAATAATTAAAGAGAACGGTGTAAACATACAATTTAATAGAACTTGTAAGTCAGCATTGGCAAAACATTCACACAATACAAAACATCCCATAAAAATTAAGGAAATGAAAATCTTGGCCAAGCTTGATAAACGCTCCAAAAGAAGGATTAGAGAGGCAATTAAGACAATTAATAACTCTAATTTTTTGAATCAAGATGGTCGTTTAACCATTACTGAAACCTAGCTTTCAACTCTCATCAAATAATATTTAATTTCTAATTTTTAACTTTTTTTTTAAGGTCTCTTTGTTAATTTGATGCAAGTGATTGACCTCCATCAAGCAATATAATACAATGTATATCGCCATCCTTAATCAAGAAAGATCATTGTTTTTTTGTATATATTATTCAAAGATTCAAATGAACTTCTAGGCATTGTTCTTTTGTCTTGAAGATGATCCTAACAGAAGGATTGAAGCATAAAAAATAATGGAGCATATTGTAACATCTCAAACACAATAAACCAATACTGATCATTGTGGATTCTTAGCTAAGAAAATTGATGAGAAATCATAATTTCTTGTTGGTCTCATACTTGAGTCATTGAAAAATTAAAATCATAACCATTCTACCATTGTGCCACTTTCTAGAAGAATTGGGAAAGTTACGTTGAAACTATGAAATTTGGCACTCACACCCCTCATTTCTCTGCTCATATATTATAGGTCACACATAATACAATGACTATCCAAACTGTGATTACTAGCCATGGCTTATGTATAGTCTGACAAATAGAGAAATTACCAAAACTAGAGACCTTTGTCAATTAAGACCCCCTAAAAACATTGTGACAACCAAAGGCCTCAAAAACAAAATGTTCCAAGTTGGGAAAATAATTAGAACCACCAACCTAACATACCATAGTTGAATAATAGAACCACATTTAATAATACTCTTCATTTTGTTGACCTTAATAAAACATTATGCATGTGGAGTTAAATAAACGAGCACATGCCCATGTGGGGGCATCAAATTTTGCTCCACATTCACATGCTTGAGATGACATTTGGGATTACGATGCATCATCATGAATTAGATGATGTCACACCCCCAATACTCATGCCCAAGTATAACCTTGGAATCTCATGGACATGTGACATCGTGAAAGTTCTCTCTTGGTAGCTTGGCACAACCAAGGATGCTTCACCCAGACTATGCCTCTTCACCTAGAGCGTACTCATACTCTGTTCTAGGCTACAAATGAGTCACACTCTTACTGTATGCAACTCATTTGTATACTTATACATTTGTTAACATTAATTAACACTTAGTCATTCTGGCATACAATAGAAAACATGTGAAACAAAAGAGACATAGATATAGTGCAAGCGGCACTAGCGGTGCCTAATACCTAGCTTCATTTATTACATTGTGAAACCGAAACAATCCATTACAAAGAGATCACTATTGTCCTAGTTACATATATGGGAAGAGTCGAATCTTCCCCATACAATAAAACTATCTAGAATTTAGGATTTGTCAAACCAAGAATTCCTTTGTTGCTCCTTCTTGCCTCATCTTGTGGTGCTCCCCAATTGTGATCCCAGCCTCAAACTACCTCACACCTGTTGATTTCACACTTCCTTGTTCCTTTGGTTGTGCATATTGTGCTCCTATATGGACATTGGACTTCAAAGGTCACCAATTTGAAACATCGCTTCCTTTGGGTGTGTCACACCCCTTCACAAATCATCACTCAACTGAACCATCATGCTTGTCTGTGGACCAGATGCACTCAAACGAGCTTGTCTTCCCATCAACCGCCTCATCTCTTGGATCGATGTGCCCCATTATTGGGTACACACCATTTTCTGTGTGCTCTTCCTTGTTTTGATCATCGTGACTCTCCATGGGTGTGTCACCGAGGTCGTCCAACCACTTTGGTGTGCCTATGCTGCGAAAGGAAGATGGGTCCACTCCTTGGTCTGTGTTCCCAAGTTTCCCCATCCTTTCCCAAATGCAACCCAAGTCTCTATTGTCTATCACGAGGGAAGAAGGGTGTGTGCCCGCTTGGGATCTCACATAACCATCATGCCCCAAGGTGCTTTTTCCCATGCCCATAAGAAAAATTATTTCCCAATAGATTGTATCCCCCTTGTGCTCTTTGTACGAGTCATCATCAAATATGTCCAAGGAGCACACACACTTAGTGGGTATCATGGGAGACCTTACATCCTTCCCCACTAAACTTGTTTCCATCTTGACAACTTACGTGTGACTTGTGATCCATAGCGACCTCTGTTAAACTCTTGAATCATGTCCTCATATTTCCACAAGGACTCATATCTCTCCCAACTATCCTATTCATCTGATTTTTCTTCAAGGACTCATATCTCTCCCAACCATCCTATTCATCTGATTTTTCTTCAAGGACTCATATCTCTCCCAACTATCCTACTCTTCGTGGCTTTGTCGATGGGGTCATCCAACCTCTCTAGTGTGCCCATGTTTCCAAAGATAGATGGGTCCACTCCTTGGTCTTTGTTCCCAAGTTACCTCGTCTTTTTCCAAATGCAACCCAAGTCTTCATCATCCATCGCAAAGGAAGAAGGGTGTGTGCCCCTTTCTGCTCACACGTCACCATTGTTCCCCAAGGTGATATTTCTCTTGCCCGTAAGACAAGTTCTTTCCCAACTGATCACATCCCCCTTGTGCTCTTCATCCGACTCATCACTGAATCTTCCCAAGGAGCGCAAGCGCTTGATGGGTATCACGACAAGCCTTGCAAATGACATATTATCATGGGAGGGGTAGATATATAAACAATCCCCTGCTAGTTTAACTCTCGAGTTTGCTTGAATTTATACACTTGAATTGTAGATACTCACGATTTGGGAAAAATCTATTTTTTCAAACTCTTATGTTTGTGTTTGAACTTTTAAAATGAATTTTAGTAATATTAAAATGATGAACTTCTCCAAAAAAAAAGTCTTCATTTTGTAATACAAATCAAAAAATATATTATAATAATAATAATTTAAAAGTTTGAATATGATGCATTGTGAAAAGCCTATCTTTATTATTCCTTTTCTCTTAAAAAAAATTGTTTTTATAATACAAATCCAAAAACATATAATAATAATAATAATAATAATAAAATTTGAATATGATGCATTAAGAAAAACTTGTCTTTATTATTCCTTTTCTTCTTTTGATAATAACAGTATGTGTATGGGTTTTGATGTAACCAATGATGAAATAAGTTAATAAATTAACCAACGATTTGACGCTAAGTCTATTGAGATATACATACCCATTACATACCCCCTACCTCGAATTTGAACTTGTAACTTATTAAGAGGAAACAAGTTTTCTTAATCATCAAACTCTCTCACATTGTATATATATATATATTATTTCAAATTTTCATATTTTTTATATTAACAAGCTATTTTTTTTTTAATTTTGAATTTAGTATCATTTTTGAAATTTTATTTATTCAATTTTTTAATTGATCGAAGTTATTGCAATGTGACTTATAGTTAAAAACCTAAATAGAAAACCTACACGCCATTGAGTTCAATCCTACTACCTAGCGTGACTAAGCATGCCCAATATTCCTTTTTTTTTTCCCGACTGCTCGAACTATCTAGAAATGCTCTAGGAAATTTCTGAAGGCTGAGACCAATCAAGTCCAAAAGGTGCATTATCTCTCCTATGCTCACATCGATATCAAAATTATCTTGAGTCATGGTCTCCCATTACCATCTCTGTTACTACCACCTAGCGTGACATTTATTTATATTTGTATTTGTATCTACCCAACACTTTCACTTTCAATTTTGGCTTGATTTTCCTTTTATTTATTTATTTTGTTGAATTCCTTCTCTTCTGAGTCAAGGTAGTTAGTCATTGCATAAGTCAAATAGGAAGTCTCCTCTACGAATTGAGATTATCAAAGATTCTTGATGACCACATGCTGGGCACTTGACCTAATCCATCCCATATTCATTTTTTTCTGAGTTGAGCATCCAGGCTCGAATTCAGTCTCTCTGAAAGTCAAGGGATGTCGGGGGATCATTTGTGCTCAAGGGATGTTTCAAAAAGTAGATTGGAGAAGTTGGGATCATGAATTGTGTGTTGAATGGAATCAATAACTATGTGCTAGCTACAATCATTTACTTCTCATTTTTCACTGGCTAAAGCACATATTTAAGGTATGCATGTATATATGTGAAAACATAAAGTAGACCTTCCATTGTATAACTATTTTTCAGGTCTATTTGTTAGTCAAATGGGTTATTTATTTACCGAAATTCTTAAATAATATAAAATTTTGGGTGGGTTTTAAATAATTGAAAAGAATTCTTAATCATAATTTTTGTCTGACTTTCGAGCCACTTCTTTGGTTGTGTTAAATGATATATTTTTGGTCTAACTTTCGAGCCACTTCTTTGATGGTATTAATGACATTCCAAAAAGCATGGGTGATGTCAAGCAACTGACAAATTGAGTGATTGTAGCTACTTCTAGTCATTGCCAAATGGAATTCTAGAACAATCCTGCGTGTTCCACTCCAGTGAGATTCTACTATTATAGATGCTCCCTTGAACCTCCACAAATCAGAACATGAACAACATGAAAAATTGTGCAAGTGTTTCAGGATAAAAATCACCCTCACCAATACTGTGTACCGATCACGAACTTGCGTCGAGCTTCATAGTTATATATATATATATATATATATTTACTTATGTTCAACCTCATTTATGTGTTTTCTTTTTGTAACATACCGCTCTTTCCTGCACTGAGTGAACTTATTCTTTGAGGACACTTGCTTGCAAGTGATCCGTATTATTATACCATTGGGTATTTGATTATGATTATGAGGCATTATGGATATCATGACATTTTATTTTTCTTTATTGATATAGATAGGCGCTATTGACTCGGTTCTCCTAAGTGTGTAGGATTTTGGACCTTGAGGATGAAGAGGCATCAATAAAACCCTTGGACTCTAGATCGAGTCAGGGAGTGGACTATTGGGGTTTGATTGTTGTATATATGACATATGTGCATTTGATTAGTTGTTATGGTTATGGATTTTATTTCTGACATGATTTGTTGATGATGCAGGCTGACGATAGCTTGTTGACCAGACTCACATGTGGAGTAGAGGGGTCACACACGACTACCAGAGACATTGAGGGAGAGGTGTGTATAGAAGCCCTGTCATAGCCTACTATCACTCCTGCCATGGATCGAACTGTAGGTTAATGATTACCTAGTTTGAGAAGACCCATGATGCCGTGAGGGAAGACTATGACAATCGCTCATGATGATTATGAGGGGCGCACAATAAGGAAAGGGCCTTATTCCTTAGAGGCCCTTAGTCTCCCACAAGATCACCTGACGGAGTATTGACTCTAGGGATTTTTTATGTCTACTAAGTCAGTTAAGAAGCGAGTGGCACCCTTGGAGCACGTAGTGCGTTTTGAAGGGCACGTCGCATAAGGGAAACAAAATGAGGCGATTGACACCCTTGGAGCACCTAGTGTGTCCTGAAGGGCACGTCTCTTTGTTAACTAATAAGTGATTAAACCTAGATGGCCTTAGAATGAATAATGTGATAAGAAAGATTTAAAAACAATTTCTCCTAATAAAATGTCGCCCAGCCTAGGAAATAAAATCTAGGTCTAAGTGATACTTGTGGTTATATATATAATAATAATAATAATAATAATAATAATAATAAATACTATTGATAATCATCTTTAAACATGTGAGGAGAAGGGGGTAAGAAATTCAATTAGTTTATAATTAAAAAAAAAAAAAAATTACTTTGAGGGATTAAAATTTTAAAAGAAAATTGATTGTTTGTTACATGTGCTAATTAAAATTTTTAACTAAAAAGAAAAAGGGGAAAAAGGGGTAAAGTCTACACTTGCTAATTTGAGTTTTAGATAAAAAGGGAAAGAGGGAAATTTAAAAGAATTGGAAACTAAGGGAAAATGGGGGAAACATAAAGAGAAAGGGAAACATAAGGAAAAAGAAGAATGACTAACTTAGCAAGGAATCTTGCCTTTAAGAACTTTCTAAAATGAACTCAACTAGTAAATTAGTAAGGGGGTAAGTCATTAAAATGTGTAAGGGAATATGGGGACACCTAGGAGCGATTCTAGGAATGCTTTTAGGTGGGTGAGGGAAATAGGAGTAATTAAATAATTAATGAAATAAATTTTTGGTGCAACGAAGGGGATGGGTGACACATGTACGGGGAGGATTTTTTTGAATTAAATTATTGAATAATAAATTAAATGGGAAATTGGGAAAGAAAGGACTTAAAAACTCTATATAAGGGATGGAGGAGGAGGAGGAGGAGGAGGAGGAGGATGGATCTCTTCTTTTACACGTAACATTACGCTGCAGAACTTTCAACTTGACGGACTTATCTTGTGGGAGTTGGGATACCCAGCTCGGTGAGGAGTGGTAGCTCGACCTTACGAGGCGAGCTGGGAGCTAGTTGTTCTTTGGTTTAGTGTGCGTGGCCCCTTTGCAGCTCGAGGGGCTAAGGGGGAAGAAGAGTACCCCTAGCGTTGGCTGGAAGGTACCGATGAAGTCTCTCACTGTAGATTCGGCTATAGATGCATGGATGAAGAGAAAAAGGAAGGGAATAGTCACTTGGAAAACAAAGACATTTGGTTGTGAGTAGGAGCACCTTGGGCACACAATGGTGATTCATGGCACCAAGGTGCACACACCTTACTTTCCTTAGAATGATTGAAAAAGACTTGGTTTGTGTTTGAGCAAGGTCAGGGTCACTTGAGAGCATGCCCAAGGAGTGGATTCGTCTACCGTCGATAACATGGGTGTGACGACGAGGTTGGACGACTCCATTGGCACACTCACATGAAATCACAACGATCAACACAAAAATCACATGGATAGAGTCTGAGACATGATGGATGAGTTTGATGCATGGATATAGCCTGAGATCAACAGATTGAAGGCGTTGACAAGGAGGACTAAGACTTCATCGTCGATTGCATTAGGAGCACTAAGGGAGGAGAGAATCTAACATGAAGGTAGTGCAACAGTGAAGAATCATCCCAGTCCACTAGTGAGGAAGTTATGATGATTGAGTGTTACCTATGTTCGTAAAATAATTTTATGAGAAATTGTCCAATGCAAGGAAAGTTGGCTCTATTGGTTGAGGAGGAGGCTCAACTCACACCAACAATGGAAGATTCAAAACCCTTGGTAGAGATGTTTCAATTGCATAAACTGATAGAATAGATGAACGAAGTCATGGAAACGTTGGTGGAACACATGCAAGAGTTCAAGGCAAGAGATCAACGACATTTTTTTGCTAGATGAAGTAGCTGACGGACTCTTCTTTCTAAACACAACAGTAAGTGGGATATATATTGTATATTTGGTTGACATTGTGGAAACACATATTTTTGTGAGTGAATGGGCCATAGACTCTCTTCATCACAAACCTGAGAACTGCACTCGAACATGTAAAGTGTTGAAGTCATAAACGATGCTCGTGAAATGGATTATTTGTTCAGTGCCATTGAAAGTTGGGGAGTGGTTTTGCAACATGGATTTGTTGGTAGCAACATTGGAATTTCATGAAATGATATTGGGCTTGGACTTCCTCATACTTTCCAAAGCAGTTCCACTCATTCACGAAATTTTCTTAGTATTCTTAGATGAGGCCAGAACACCAAGCACACCCTTGACGATGAAGAAGAAGCTCAGGAGGATGCCTAGGATCTTTGTTATCAAGTTGATAGAAGGAGTTAATGGGAGCACCGACAATCCTTGCAACGTGACAAAACATCTAGAAGTCATCCATACCATAACATATTTGAGTAGTTTGGGGCAAGAAGAGAAACAACAAATGGTGAGGAAGACTCCGATGAAGATAGCCATGGGAAACATTGATCGGTTGAGGAACCTACAAAACCATGAACGTGAGTGTAAGGAAGATATGAACTTTTAACTTTCCATGGAGCAAGAGGAATATCACTAAGTGAATAGTCATCAATAGCGAAGCATGGATGTTGTGGAAGATCGGGCAATGACCTTACCAACCACATAAACTCCAAGAGTTGAGTCGAGATAGTGTATGGAGGAACTTACTCAAACCGATTTGGAGTCATATGTGGAAGAGGTAGGAGATGAAGAACGAAATCCAGTAGAGATCGTGAACTTTTGTAGGAAGGTCATGGGGATACACAACTTCCAAGTTACTGCAGAAATACTTGAGGAGTTGGGATGCACACAAAAGGAAGTTCGTTGGTCATGTGATACTTGCGCACAAAGCATAAGTCAGACACAATGTATTCCAATATATTTGGTAGCGGCTATTGGGTACATTTTTCCTACTAAACGAAGAAGACAGAGGCGTGTTGTCAAGAGAAAGCAACATGAATGTATGATTCCTAGTGGAGGTGTCATCAAGCAACTTCAATAGGGAAGTTGGGAAATGACATGATGAGTTGTGGAGGCAACTTATAAAATTGAGGCAAGGGGAAAGACTTTTTCAAGAACCAAAAGAGTTCAGTTAAGTGAGAATAGGTTGGGACTGTAGAGGGCAACTCAACAAGTCCAAGAGGGGTTGTACATGATGACAATGTGGAGGAAAAAAAAGAGTTTTTTGGATGTGGATATGTGCATTCTCTAGCAATGAATGCAACAATTGGACTGATCACCCAACTAGTTCGAAATTTGAGCAGATCCAATGTGTAGGAAACACAAAAAACAAAGTTAGAGTATCAAATCCATCATGGTTCAAATTCGTCTGACACTTGGATGCACATAGAAGAACTTCTAGAGGAAAGTTTTACTTGAGGATAACAGTTGAGGAAGCAACATTTGTTGAGTAGTGACGAGATCTAGAGATGGGAAGAGGTACCATGGAAATAGATGGATGTTTTTGGGGATGACAAAAACTTGGTGTAGGGGAGGATGTAAGGGTCTCCAACAATTTACGACACCCACCGAGTGCGCGCGCTCCTTGGGAAAATTAGAGTACTAATAGATGAAGAGAAAAAGGAAGGGGTTCAATTGGGAAAACAAATATGTTTGGGTGTGGGAAGGAGCACCTTGGGCGCACAATGGTGATGCGTGGCACCAAGGGAGCACACACCTTACTTTCCTTAGAACAATTGACAAAGACTTGGGTTTTGTTTGGGAAAGGGAAGGAAAAATTGGGAGCATTCCCAAGGAGTGGACTCATTTGCCCTCGACAACATGGGCATGTCAAAGAAGTTGGACGACCCCATCGACACACTCATGAGAAGTCATGATGATCAGCACGAAGAGAGTACAAGATAAAGGGTGTGCACCTAAGGATGGGGCATGACAGTCCAAGAGACAAATGATTGATGGGTGAACAAGCTTTGGATGGGCACAATGAATCCATGTAATGGTGCAATAATTTGGTTAAGTGTGGTTTCACAAAGGGGCACAACACCCCCAAGAGATGCATGGTTTCACACAAGTGACTCTTTGAGTCCATATAAGAGCAAGGGCGCACAACCAAAGGAGGAATAGATCATTTTTTGCAAGAGATTTGGAGGGAAAGTCTAAGGCAAAGTTGCCAAGATGGGAGACAAGTAGCCAAGAGTTGGATGTTTTGGGGGGTTTTGGTGAAATATGAAGACGTGGGTATGTGGAGGAATGTGTGAGGAAGAATTGAAATCCATGTTAGCTTGATGAAATTCTATGGAAACGAAATGAAAACAAGCCTGCAGTTGTGGGAACGTTTAAGGTGCACTGCAGGGAGTTGCGAACATGGTTGTGGCAGATAGTATTTTGGTGATGGATATATTCTTGAGTGTCTTGGTGAGGTGAGGCGAGTCGTTTGACTCTTCCTTGTTGTAAAATGAGTCGGTAGTGCTCATGTTGTAATTTTTTTGCAATAACAAAGACTTTATTGGGTGTTAGGCACAGTTTGTGTTTCCCACACTATTTATGTGTTTGTCTTCATTTTTTTTATGCAGTTTCTCTCTTGGATTCTCATGTTTATGGATGCATGCTTGAATAAGACTAAGTGTTAAACTTTGTTAACAATTGTCTAAGCAATAAAGAGTTACACTAGAGTAGAAATGTGACTCGTCGGTAGCCTAGAACGGAGTATGGGTATGCTCTAAGTGAAGAGGTGTAGGTCGGACATAGTATTCTTGGTGTGCCAAGAAACCAAGTAAGAACCATTGTGGTGTCGCACGCCCTCAGGAAATAAACAATCACAAGATCTGTTCAGGTGTCCTATAAGATCATGACATATATCGAATTTAGTTTTTAAGGTTAGTTTAATCAATTAAAAATTATCAAATATTAAAGTAGAAATAGTTAAAAAAACATGGTTATAGAGTCTCACACTATGTGAACAGATTGTTATTTAAACAAAAAAATTTATAAACATGATTGAAATATAAAGATTAAACATGGTAGTTATATTTAAAATAAAGAAAGCACAATGGAAAATGAAAGCATTTTCAAACAAAATAACTCGTCAAAGTTATAATCATAATGATAAAAACTAAAATATCTTTTTCATAGTTGTATTGCATGTATAAGGCGTGTATCAAAAACACTCCCCGCATAATTTTAAATGTACATTCTCATAGGTTGTTATGTATGTAGACAAAGGCTCGTAAGGATTTGGATAGATTACAGCTTAGGTGATAGACAAAAATGGGGCATGTTGTTATTTTGATGGAGCAGATAGGAGGGATCTACAAGCATGTAGAGTTGGAGTTATATATATATATATATATATATATATATATATATATATATATATGACTTCGATATTATAAAATTAAAATTATCTTTAGTGATGATTTAATAATTTATTTGAAATTTTGGTATTGAAGTTAACTTTTATGCTCAACTGAAGGGGGAGTTTGTACAAGAATGCTTGAAAAATTCTTCTTGAGACCGACCCATCCTAGATGAAGTTCAAAATTATTTACTATATTTAATTCAACTTCATATTAACATATCTATTGTGAGAAAAATATGATAGTTGATGGTGTTTTAAAAGAAGGACTTGTTATGGAAACTAGATAATGGCATATTAGTGAGGAGGTGGATGGAAGAATTTCTACAACTTACATCTTACTAGTTTGTTTTTAGCCTTGGGTTTATGGTATATTTTTGTAATATTTTTGGTATACATTTAGGTTTGGGGTATATATTTACATGGTTTAGAGACATAATTTTTTGGATTGTGTTACTATTTTTATTGAAAAATAACATTGATGTAAAAGGTTGAGAACATGTTGAAATTGATATGCAAAAGAATAGTATCTATGAAGGGGTGGAGAGTATTTTTTTTGAAAAAAATTGAGATAAGTATAGGTGAATATGTTTGAACACAAGGATTCTCGGAAAGAATCTAACAATGCTATAAACAACATCAAAAGAATGTAATTTCATGTTTAATAATGGAATTATGATTTATTTTTTGTGGAAGAAAAAGGTTGTTACATATTTATCATTCTTGAGAGGTCAAATTACTTCCATTATTAATGAATATATGTATGAATTGATTTAATTGAGGAACTTTTTAGTTTCTTGATGGACATAATGTGAAGGTACTTATGTTTCCTTGTCGTGAGATTGGTGATGGAAAAATATTCTCATCATTGTGGATCCAATGAGAATAAAAAATATCAACAGATGATGGATGTGAGACGAGTGCATTTGCATAGGAACAATGCAAGTGGGAGAATAGTTATTGATAGGGATGTGTGTGCATTAAGTCAATGCACATAAGAATTAGGTACATATTCATACTTGTGACCTTGTTAAAAAATCTTTAGTCAATGCACATTTGAAAATGGTATCCTTCTTGTTGACAAACAACACTAGTGCTCCCCAATGTGATACACTTTGATGTATTAATATTTTGTCCAAGAACTTTTTTGTTGCATCTTGATCTCACTAAGATCATTATTCCCCAACCTATAAGGTGATTTAGATATTGGGGTTTCTCTAGGAATCATGAATATTTTGTAGTTTATTTTTTTGTTGGTCATAATCTTGGTAATTTATTTAGAAATACATCCATAAATTCTCTCTTTTGTTGCATCTTGATCTCACTAAGCTCATTAGTCCCCAACCTATAAGGTGATTTGGATATTGGGGTTTCTCTAGGAATCATGTATATTTTGTAGTTTATTTCTTTGGTTGGTCATAATCTTGGTGATTCATTTAGAAATACATCCATAAATTCTCTTACCATGGGTAACTGGTCTACTTCCATACCTAGGTCACTTGTTATTTCATTGATGTGAAATAGGTAACTCTTGCAACCTTTATGCACAAGTCGACATTTTCCTCACTAACATTGGGGTTTTGTCCCCTTGAGTACTTATAAAAAATACTTCATCATTTAAACATTTCACTTTCTTCTTATAGTAATCTACCTTACCAAGTTGATGGATTTATAACCAATGTTGTCCAATTATCCCATTGTAAGATCCCAAGGATAACTCATGAAAACATATGGTGTTCATCCATTTACCCAGATCCACTATGCACAAATCAACTACTTGATTAATCCCCTTCTTGGTACCATTTTCCATTTGCACCTTCCATAGATCTTGGAGATTTTTGGTGTTAAATTAAGTTCTTCTGATGTTAATCGAGAAGATATAAGTCTATCCAGAAATATTTCCTTGAGCATGGATCCAGGAGTGCTTTTTATTCTGATTATCTATCATCCATGGCTGCAAAAATTTACCTTTGGTTGCATAACCCATGGTGTCATCATGTTCCAAATGATTCGTGATTCCTCTTTTCTAGTTCTTCATTTTAGTACATTATTAGGCTTTATGTCCCAAATATCCACATCAATAATTTTAGTACATTTAATCTTAGGATTGGTAAACCCCACATTTTCCCTTGGCATGTGTTTTCTTTTCAATTCAATTTTTTGTCCTAGGTTAAAACTTTATTGCTAAAATATCCTCCTCTCAATCTTATCATGGTTGATATACGAGTAAATTCATGAAGGTGGGTAACACTTTCATGACAATATGATCTCCAAATTTCCGAAAGACAATTTTTCAGCCAAAGGATACTTTTTATGACCGAAATAGTTTTTAATCGAACATTTGAACGTCAAATTGAATGGTATAGTAACGATGCCCTCGATTTTCGTGTAGAATTTTAGTCGGACAATTTTTTTTCATCCAACAATATCTTTTCGGCCGAAAGATATTCTGGCCGAAACAATATTTTGGCCAAAAGAATATTTCGTCTGAAACAATTGTTCGACCGAAATATCTTTTCGCCCAAAATATATTTTCAGTCGAAACAATTGTTTGACCGAAATATCTTTTCGCCCAAAATATATTTTCAGTCGAAACAATCTTTCGGCTGAAAAAAGGTTCATATATCCACCTCACATCACGACTCTAATGTTTTTTCATCTCTTGGCAATTGTGAGAGTGTTGTAGGCGAGTGTCAATGAGTGAGCATTTGGTTACCATGAGTGAGCTTTTGGTGACAGTGAGTGAGTGTTTGGCGACCGTGAGTGAGATTTTGGTGATTGTGAGTGAGATTTTGGCGACTGTGAGTGAGATTTTGGTGACCGTGAGTGAGCTGTTAGCGGGCGGTCTTGTGGGTGGTCATGTTGGCAGGCGGGCGGAGGTAACCCTAAACTAATTTAAATTTTATTATTGTATTTTGTTAAACTGATTTATTATTGTATTTAGTTAAATTTAATTTTAATTTTGAATTTTTTTTAGAATGTTAATGTGCATTTAACCTGCAAATACAAAGTTTGTTTCTCATGTCTTTCTAGTGAAATTAACCTGAAATTACATTTTATTATTGAATGTCTAGTGAAACTGGAAATGAAATGTTATTATGAGAGCGGATGTTATTCCCATTGTACAGGGATGCAATTTAAGTTTAATAGAAAAAATATTTTATTATTATATTAAATGGTTTTTCACTTAAATAGATGGAATAGTTCACCATTTCATATTTTTCGGATTTTTCAAAGGTGTATGAGTTGACTAAATATATAACGTTTATGCAACCCCATGTCCAAGCCGTGGGCACACCAACAGCTTGGCCACAGGGCTTGCCCCCCACAGCCAAGTCACAATCTCGTGGACTATGACTTGGCTGCAGGGGGCCAGCCCCGTGGCCAAGCCATTGGCATGCCCATGGCTTAGCCACAGGGATGGCCCCCTGTGGCCAAGTCACAATCCTGTGGACTGTGACTTAAGAAATTTACTCCTAGATTTTAAGGAATTTACTCCCGTGACTGTGACTTAAGGAATTGACTTTTGCAAGTTATATTGTTGTTTATTTCTTTTGTTTATAATAATAAAATATTTTACAGTTTTTGTGTGGGAAATTTTATGAATAGAGACCAACAATATTGAATCGATGTTCCTTTACTACTGTTATTTTTATATGTGCTTATAAATGCACATTAATATTAGTAGATTATTAATAAATGCAAATTTTAATTTTAAATAATTTGAATTAGTATGTTTAAACAATGTTTTCTGATCTTTGTTGGATTTGTTGTTATTTTATGAAAAAAGAATTAACATAATTAAATCTTAATTAAATATGACAGAAATAGAACAGAATTAACAGAATTAATTATGTTAATTTTGTTCATGATTGGTATGTTAATTATGTTCATGGTTGGTATGTTATTTTCTTAACTTCATGCATTTTATGTTGTTTTCTTATCCAAATAGTAAATTAAATCTTAATTTTAAAACAAAACATTACATATAATTGATTTTAGAAACTATGGTATGATCTATTGTGACAAATTTTTATAGTGTAATATATATAACACTTAACAAGTCCTCCCCATATGTCCATCTATAAAGGACATGCACATATATATGACTTTGTGACATCTATAAGAATGAATATAGGAATGTTGTTTATTTTTTTTGTTTATAATAATAAAATAATTTACAGTTTTTGTGTGGGAAATTTTATGAATAGAGACCAACAATATTGAATCGATGTTCCTTTACTAGTGCTATGTTTATGTGTGCTTATAAATTCACATTAATATTAGTAGATTATTAATAAATGCAAATTTTGATTTGAAATACTTTGAATTAGTATGTTTAAACAATGTTTTCTAATCTTTGTTGGATTTGTTGTCATTTTATGAAAAATGACAGAATTAACATAATTAAAACTGAATTAAATATGACAGAAATAGAACAAAATTAATTCTGTTAATTTTGTTCATGATTGGTATGTTAATTATGTTCATGGTTGGTATGTTATTTTCTTAACTTCATGCATTTTATGTTGTTTTCTTATCCAAATAGTAAATTAAATCTTAAATTTAAAACAAAACATTACATATAATTGATTTTAGAAACTATGGTATGATCTATTGTGACAAATTTTTATAGTGTAATATA
>ML779212.1:260179-299242 GCA_009831015.1 Picea engelmannii
ATAATTTTATTTATGGAGTAAAAAAATTACATCAAATACTTGCCAAGGCATTAGAGAGGTTAAGTAGGGTTGAGCTTCATAAGCATACATGTTCAAAAACACTTATCAAAAGAAAAGCGCCAATAAAAAGGTCTATCAAAAGTATAGCCTTGAGTTAAACTCAATCTCACAATTTGTACATCCTTAGAAAAAAAAGATCCAATCCATATGATCTAAATGAAAAGTATACCAAGAAAAGAATTTAAGATGTCAATTTACAGGAATTCAGAATTTTGCATAGCCACTGGAACTACTATATCAGAAAATGAGCCAAGAGTTGTCAAAAAAATTATGAAGATCCATGTGGATCCTTTTCCAGACCTTATAGCTGCCTGCCATAGTCCATCTCCAATATAGCTTTGGAGAGCATCTCTACAAATGAGTGAAAGGGACATGCAATAAACATGATGTGATAGCTTTGATTTCTTTGAAAAATGGTTGTAGGGAGTAGTTATGAAGATGGTTGGTATCATTCATGCATTTGATAACAAATTGAGAATCCCCATAAATATGTAGCCTATGAATATTTTTTCTTGAGGTAATAGAATCAAAATCTTAAGGCAAATGAATTTATTGTAGTTGTGACTGACCGATAGTGACCTCTCCTAGGAATGCTGAAAAGGAAATAGTGGAGACCTCATCTAGATGGATAATACCACCAACTCCTCCTTGAGTGGGGGTACCTTAGGCTACTCCATCAAAGAAATTCCACAATGATCAGTTTGAAATGTACAATCATCAACAATGGGTCGTTGATAAGTAGACTTTGATTGAGGGAAGGAAGAAAGAATAATTAAGTTTTTAACTCCTATCTGTTAGGCAAGGACAATTTGTCATCAAAGAGAGCACTATTCCGCGAGATCCAAACACCCCAAGATGTGATTAAAGGAAGAGCTTTGTATAGAGAGTTATTGGAATCTTGTAGCCAAGTTTTCAAAGCATTTTCAACAAAATCTTCTTGCTATTGGCTGTTGAGATTTGGGTACCTCGAAAAGTGGTCCCCTTGTGTTGGTGAGTCTCTAAACACAAAGGGGGAGACTATTACCCTGATACCTTTACTTTGTATTCTAATTTCACATTGACTTTATTCACTTAAGTCATAAAGTTAAATTTGTCACTTAAGTCATAAGGTGACAATTAATTCACAAGTGGGTGAATTAATAGACATAAAGAAAACTATAGAAACTTAATTAAAGTGGGTTTCTAAGTGAGATTTATGAGAAGTGATGTTACCCATTGATTAGATTTGGGCTAGATGTGATCTAGGCATAGATGATTTTAGGGGATAAATTTTTCCATTGGGCTAATTTTCCATGGTTTTTCCCAAAAAAAGATTCGCCAATTTCCATTTTTTCTAAAAAACATTCACCCAAATTCCATAGAATAAAATTATCTTACCTTAAAAATCGCTAAACTTTTATAGAAACTATATAAAATCCTTAGAAATTTGAATATTTTTACAAAACTATCGCCAAACATTTTACATTTTGAATATTAAGGACTAGTAATATTACCCCATGTTTCTATATATCAATATAAATTTTCATCCTTAAAATCATCCATAGATCTAGGCCCTTGATCTTTTCGGTATGGCCTAAGAGAGGCTAAAGGAGGAAAAAGGGTAAGGAAGATATTCATTCTCACTTGAGTGAGTTGAGTGAAGAAGAGAAGAGAGGCACACCTTTGTGAAGGAGGGGCACATATCTTGAGGAAGCTAGTCTTGATCTTGTGAGGGTGCACTTGTGTGATGCAAGAGTGTCTCATAGCTTAAGGGGCACACCAATATTGGTGAAGGGTGGTGCTCTGGGTGTAGAGAGGGTGCACTTGTTTGGTTGAGGGTTAAATAGCTTGTGCAAGGAGAAAGGGGGGCACATCCATTGTTGGAGAGAGGCACATCCATAGCATGCATAAACAAAAGGTGAACAAGGCACACCAATCAAGGGCACCAACACCATCTAGTGGACAAGAAATATAATTGGTCTTAAGTCATTGCCATATCAGGGACAAAAGGAAAGGGGGCGCACTATTGCACTAGGGATGCATTTCCCAAGAAGAAATCCATTGTTGATATTGAGATGAGCTAGCATGTGTATCAGGCTCTTCTTATGTCATTTCCTTTTGTACAATTGCTTGAAGGATCCAATATATATGATCCGGATTTAGGAGCGGAACGAACTGATTAACAAATTGAATACAATAAACACGGAGATAGGAAGAATAACACAAATATTTAGTGAACAATATCTTCTATTAAATAATGAATAGGCTCAAACTATAAAACTGCAGAACTGAAACTTGCTCGAATGGTGGTAGCTATCTCTGAGAAGAGATGTGGCTGCTACGCGCATCTATCTGAGCAGAATGGATTACAATGAGGATCCATATGCCCTTTTCATATTACTCATGAATTCCAAAAACCTAACCCTAGAAGGTGAAACGCCAAAATTCATGTGGGACCTATGGGTAAGTTGGTGTAATTTGGTACCTCAACTTTCTAGAGTTGTAACTTTTGCATACGACCTCCATTTTAGGTGCGTGATAGCTCGTTTGAAAGTTATTTCAGATATATACACATTTTGCCATCAGAATCTAACTTTGTCTACAGTCTAACTCTGGCGAGTCAAAAAAACAATGTTTAGGGCCCCAAAACATTCCTGGAAGTACAACAGGATGTGCTGACATGAAAACATACAAAATAATCCATTTTGATTAGGCGAGACGCCAACCGTATCCATCTGGAGAATGTGTGAGGCTTCAGAAAACCCCAAAAGTGTAGAACTCACAATTATAAATCATTACAGAAAGACGTGTTGAATCAATAATGAACATGAGGAGCTAGTTGGAATAGGTGGGTGGCCACCAATATCTGCCTGGATCAATCCTCCCCCCTTATGAAGCAATGTTCTCCATTGTGTTGAGTTCCCCCATCAGGTGAGGAAACTTCTGTTGGATTTGGCCCCGGGTGAGCCACTTTCCTTGGTGTAGGAGTTTCCCTACCTTGACAACCCATTAAAGATGGATCCACTACTGGTGAGTGCCCTTGACCTGTGTGTCCACTATCTGATCGGTGGAGGCTTGTTCCATGTAGTCAAGGTTGATCTCTATTGGTGTTAGTTGTTCGACAATCTCAAAGGAGTCCAATAACGGTGGAAAATATGGTCGAAGGAGATCCACATTGAATATTGGATGCAGACCAAGGAAGGGTTGAGTGTTGAGCTCAAAAGAATTTCTACCCACAACCTTGGTGATAGTGTAAGGCCCATAACGAAGTGGGCGAAGCTTCTGGTAGGGACCAGTGAGACGCTCCTTCTGCAAATGTAACGAGACTTTTTCGCCAACCTGAAAGTGGTGTGGTACCCTATGTTTATCATGGTGTTTCTTGTACTTAGCATTGGATTTCTGCAGAATCTCCTGGACCTGTTGGCGGATGTATTGAATTCACTCAATGAACCTGGCGGCTTTGTCGATCACAGACTGATCAAGGGAAGAATCTGGCTGTGTCGTGGCAATATGAAGTGCAACATCAATGGGTCCCAAGGGTTGGAATCCCAGACCCACCTAAAATGGGCTATAGTCGGTGGAACTATGGAGAGCCCTGTTGTAACTGTGTTGGACATATGGGAGACTCTCGTCCCATGTACGAGGATGCTTAGAATTGTACATGTGTAGGATGTGCACAATCATCTGATTGACGACCTTGGTTTGGCCATTGGTTTGGGGGTGGAAAGAAGTGGATTTTTTTATCTTGGTGTCCAACATAGACTAGAGACTCGACCAAAAGGTGTTGAGGAACATGTTGTCTCGATCAGAGATGATGATGTGTCGTATCCCAAAGTGAACCCAAACTCGTTCAAAGAAGATCTTGGCAGTCTCTACCAATGTGACATTCTTCTTACAAGCTGTGAGGATGGCCATTTTCAAAAACGATCAACGACCACAAACATGTAGTCATCGTCATGCTTGGTGGACAACAAACTATACATGTAATCCATGGAGATGGATTCCCACGGCTTCTCAGGAATAGGAAGAGGGGTGTTTAAACCTTGCTTCTTGATGGTTGGCTTGAAAATGGTGCAGGAAGTGCAAGATCTGATATACATGCTAACATCATGTCGAAGTTTTGGCCAATAAAATAAAAATGTTTCTGAAGAACGACCACAGTTTTCTCTACGCCAAAATGTCCTGCCACCCGACTATAATGGGCTTCCCAAATTATCTTTGCATGCGTGCTTGTAGGAAGACATACATGGCCCAGGTGGCATAAGATTTTGTCCTGAATGTGAAAATCAATGACAGTGGCTCATGTACCCAAGAGATGATATGTGGTGGCGAAGTCTAAATATTCTTGGCAAATTTGGGGCCATTCCAATGTTTCATGTCCACAGGAATGGAGCACAGTGGTGAGAACAACCACAAGCGGCGACTGAGGTAGTCAACAACATGATTGAATATAATTGTCTTATACTTGATGTTGAGATGGAACCGTTGCAGGTAGGTGGACCACTTATGATGGTGGTAGTTCTGTAATTTCCCCTGTGTTTGTATGAACTACAGAGGCTTGTGATCAGTGTGTATGATTGTCTCTATCCCTAGAATGTAATGTTTCCATTGACGACAGGATTGTACAATGGAATACATTTCCTTGTCATAGGTGGGGTATTTCTGGACAATAATGGAGAGTGTATCACTATGGAATGCCACTGGATGCCTGTTTTGAGTGAGTATTGCGCCTATAGCGTAGTGAGATGCATCAGTCTCAATCTCCAATCGTTGTTGCAGATCAGGTAAGGAGAGTATTGGAGATGAGCAAAAATGATGTTTCATGTCTTTGAATGCTCTTTGTTGCTCCTCCCCCCACACGAACTTGTCCCTACCACCTCCCTTGGTCACCTAGTTGAGGGCCCATGCAATATGGGAGATTCCAAACACGATCCGTTGGTAAAAATTGGCTAGTCCCAAGAATATCTAAAGCTCGATCAGTGTGGTCGAGGCTGGCCAGTCAAGGATGAATTGGATATTAGTTGAATCAACATGTACCCCATGCTCATAAACAATGTAGCCCAGGTATTGGACCATGTTGATGTAAAAAGAGTATTTTTCCAAGTTGGCATAAAGCTTGTGTTGTCGCAGAGTGCTCAAAACCTACTGAATGTGCCGCATGTGCTCCTCCAACATTCTGTTGAAGATGAGGATGTCATCCAAATATACCACCACAAAGGAGTTGGTGAAGGGTCTCAAGACATTGTCCATCAACCACTTGAAAGTGGTTGGTGAATTTGTTAAGCCAAAGGGAATGACTAACCATTCGTAGAGACCTTCTTTAGACTTGAAGGTTGTCTTTCAGACATCAATTGGTTCGATAGGAACCTGGTGGTAGCCATACTTTAGGTCAATCTTGTTGAAGAACTTTGCCCCGTTGATTTGGTCAAGAAGGTCATCAATCTTGGGAATGGGGTAGCAGTTCCTGACTGTGATTTTGTTTAAGGTTCTGTAATTAATGTAGAGTCACCAAGTCTCGTCCTTCTTCTACACCAGTACAAGAGGGATTCCACAAGGGGAGGAGTTGGGTCTGATGTGCCCCTTTTGAAGAAGATCTTGGATCTCAAGCTTGATTTCGTCATTCTCCATCAGCGAGAACCGATAGACTGGTCCATTAGGTAGAGGTGTGTCGGGGGTCAGATCAGTAGGATTCCTAACTTGGCATTTTTTCGGTACCCCTGTAGGTGAGACGAAGATGTCTCTGTATTCTTCCATGAGCCCATCCACTTGCTTCTGTTGCAAAGAGATTCATTGTGTAGGGACCATGGATGTGGCGGCGCCCTTCTACTTACTGTGAGCATGGATGGCAAAGAATATGAACTTCCCAGTCTTTGAAATGACCTTGCTGCATGTCTTAGCAGAGATTAAAGAAATAAAAGTAGGTGGTGCCACCTCTGGGATCCTGTACAAATGTCTACCCAAAGTAATAATAACACTATGGGGTCTAGACTCATACACATCATGATGCTTCAACAAATATGATTGTCCTAAAAGAACATCATAAACTTCAAGGGGAGAAATATCACACAATACCACATCTTTGAAAGGCTTGATGTCGTAGGGAAGATGACATTGTTGGCTGACACATAAATCTCTTCCTTGACGAAGCCAACCAATGGTGTAGGGTTGCGGGTGCGATGTTGTTGGAAGGTTCCGCTGCTTACCTTTTCCAAAATCAATTTCTTCTTACTACCGTTGTCGACAATGAAAGGAATTGGAGCCCCCTTGACCCACATATGCGAGTGAAAGAGGCATTCTCCTTCCTCTGGTTCTTCTAGTTCACTTGGCCAGAATTTGGTGGTAGCGATCGTGGAATTGAGTTCAACATCAATAATCCACTTCCCTCCTTCAGGATTTGAATCAAAATCAGAATCGGCCTCTGACTCAGAAGCCTTCATCTTAGCCACGAGGGAATTCTTGGAGCGAAATTCATTGGTGTTGTGCCAAGGACTTTTATGGTACTCACACCATTTTCCTGTGTCCTTCTTCATCTTCTCGTTTCCCTTCTTGTGTTGCATCTTGGATGAATTGTCCTGAGGGCAGCCATATCAACTTGGTCCCTTGTTGTATGGGTTGGGGTCACATTTTCCCTGCTTCTGTTGTGCGGGGTTTGAATATCCAAACTCTCGTTGTTTCTGCTTAAATTTTTGCTCGATCTTGATAGTGTATCTATAAGTCATGCCCAATGAGGCGATGTCTAGGAACTCCATTTATGTTTGAATGTATATATGCAAACAACTACGGTATTTTAGCACCAGATGATGCTCATAATATTTGATACCCAATTTGGTGCGTAGGGTATGGAAAATTTTGGTGAAGTCTGGTACTGTCTGGTCCCTTTCTTGTTGTATGGTGGTCCATCTGGTGTACTAGTCCTCGTAGCTTCCAATAGGGTAGTATTGTTCTTTAATGGCATCCTAGAAGGAAGCTCATGTAGGGGCCACCAAAAAAATTGCAGATTCCTCCACGACCCTTTGCTCAGAGTAAGTATCCCACCAGTCTTTAACATGGGGAATGACCTTGAGGAGTGAAAAAGTGATCTTTTCCCTATCGAAAAAATGGTGGACCGAAAAATATCCTTTGAGCAGATTCAACCATTTATCTACAACATTTGCATCTATCAGTCCTTCAAATAATGGAATATCAAAATTTAATTGTACCTTGAAGTGGGTTGCATGGTCGTTTGATGAAGATGCTTCTCTCGTGGGAAACCATCGAAGGATTTGCACGAAGTTGTCCATCATTTCGTTTCTTTGTTGTGCGAGAGATTCCTTGAGCAACATTTTAATAGGATATCTTGCTCCATCATCTTTCTTCTCGTCTCCCATGGGTTGTTGTCAGGATCAGCGCGGACAATCTGGTAATGGCTCGATTGGTTCGAGTCCCAACTTCTTGTACCCAGCCTTTTTCAGGGACATGTATGAAGAAAAGTAAATGAAGAGCAGACCGCTCTGGTACCCTTGATCTGGATTTAGGAGCAGAACAAACTTATTAACAGATTGAATATAATAAACAAAGAAATAGGAAGAATAACACAAATATTCAGTGAACAATATCTTCTGTTAAATAATGAATAGGTTGAAACTGTAAAAGTGCATAATTGAAACTTGCTCGAATGATGGTAGCTATCTATGAGAAGAGATGTGAATGCTATGCGCATCCGTCTGAGCAGAATGGATTACAATGAAGCTCCATAGGCCCTTTTCATATTACTCATGAATGCCAAACCCCTAGACATCCAAAAACATAACCCTAGAAGGTGAAATGCCAAAAGTCATGTGGGTCCTATGGGCAAGTTGGTGTAATTTGGTACCTCAACTTCCCAGGGTCGTAACTTTTTCATACAACCTTCGTTTTAGGCATGTGATAGCCCATTGGAAAGGTCTTTCAGAGATATACACATTCCTCCATCAAACTCTTACTTCGTATATAGTCTGAATGTGGAGAGTCAAAAAACAATGTTTAGGGCCCCAAAATAGCCATGGAAGTACAACAAGATGTGCTTACATGAAAACATACAAAATAAACCAGCTGGATTAGGCAAGAGGCCACTGGTATCCACCTAGAGAATGTGTGAGGCTTTAGACAACCCTAGAAGTGTAGAACTCACAATTATAAAGAATTACAGAAAGATGTGCTGAATCAAAAACAGACATGAGGATCCAGTTGGAATAGGTGGGTGGCCACCAATATCTGCCTGGATCAATATATCTATCTCTCTTACTGGTTTTCCCCATGGGGGTTTTTCTAGGGTCATGTTGACGAAAAACTACTTTTGTACATTTTTCATGGTTTGCTTAGTATTTTTAGTTGTAGTTTGTTAAATATATAGGATGGGTGTTTGTTGTTTTATGATATATGTATGAGTTAATCTTGGACAACATAAACCCATTGTTTAACCCATGCAAATAGAAGCCATAAAAAGAGAATTAAACTCAAATATTGAGGGCATATTTCAAAGGGAGAAAAATTATACTGTATGCCTCTCCTAAAACAACAGAGAAATAGTTTGGTTAAACTTCAAATAAGTTCCTAAGAGTAGTTCAAAGATAGACCTCTGTTAGCAGCCCTTAAACCTCATCATTTCTGTAATACCCCAACGACATGCCCTAGTTATGTCTATATATTGTAAACATGTTTTATAGGATGGTGAGCCAAGTGTATATAAGTTGGTGGGCTTATGTGTTTATTAGGCTAGAGATCCTAGGAGTTAAAGGCCAGGAGCCTATTTTTGTATATGTAATTATGCAGATCATTAATATAATATATAAACATCGCTGCGTGCTAACTGGCCACGAAGAAAGAGTGATGGGGGACTAAGATTCCATAGAATGGGTAAGGGAAAGGGGGTTGAAAGGTTGGAAGGGGGGCTAATCTTGAGGGCTTGATTCCTTGGGAATAATAACTATTATTATTCCAAAGTGGTGTGAAAGGTGTGCTTTTATCCTATGTCCTGGGAGAGGCAACATATGTAGCTCCAACGTGTGCAAAAGTGAACGAATACTTGATGGAGTGCATGTAGCTTCATGGGCGATATGTGTCGACCCAAGAACATGCAATTTAACCCAATAATTGATCTGTGATGGGGGTTCATCCTCCATTCTCCCATCGGTTCTCTAAACTGTGTTACCTCTGTGATCGACCTCTGCTTAATTTTCTTATCACACACTCCTGATAACCAGAACCAGAAGTTGATCGATGTATTCTTGTGAATCCCATGGCCTCTGTATTCGACCTTTGCAATATTTATGTACGCATCTGAAACCCGAAACCGTGAGGTCATCCTGTGATATTTTCTTGAGAAGCTGACGCATCCTCAGTCTATACCTGTTTTACCTCTGCATTGGACCTCTGCATAACCATGCACATATGAGAAACCAGTCAGGAGGGAAAGGTCAACCTGTGTGTCCTGTGAACCCAAGTTTATCCACACTGTAAATCTGAGTTCGTGCTTAAATGTTTGGGTTGCTATCTTCTGTGAAACCTGAGCATACCGTAATTACCTATGTCATGTGTGTTTTAATTTTGGGTTATTGTGGCCATGCAGTCCCCTGGATGAGTGTGATTGGCTACCATCATATGTTCCTTGTTGATCCTTACCATTGTCCTCCTTGTGCTGGAACAAAGCTAAAGAAGTAGGTTGTCAGACATGTGTGCAAAACTCTCTCCAGGTGAGAGAGGTGGTTGTGATTGAAGAAGCAGGTTGTCAATACTTTGAGCAACTCTCTCCAGGTGAGTGAGTGCACAGAGGAAGTGAGAACTCCTGGAAGGGGTCCTATAGCTGCCACAGAGCTCGAAGAATTCCATTCTGGCCTATTGTTAAATCCTGAGGAAAGGGAGGTTTAGCAACTGAAGGACTGTCCTGGTGACAGTGAAGGTGTGTACTCCTAGGGTGGGACAGATATGTGGGGAATGCAAGTCTGTGAGTAGTGGGAATAAGTGGCTCCTGGGAGAGAATCCATCCTCATAAACTGTGTGTCTTCTTGTTGACCTTGACTAGCCTAGGATTTCCTTTTCCGGTGGAGCTTAGTCCCAGCTCAGGGGTGACCTACTGCTAAGAGTGATGAGCAACATGGTCTAAGGCTGGGAGGTTTGTGGAAGGTCTGCATGCAGTTGGTGGTGTTACGCCAGTTTAAAAGATAAGTATTAATTCTGTACTTAATTTATATGTGATGCATGTATGTGTTTTGAAATGTTATAATGTATTTCGTTGCAAGTTTGAATTGTTGTTAATTATATTTAAGTATGAATGGAAGGAGTAACTCCATGTTAAAATGTGTTAATTTGGTTTAATGCATATTATATTTATGAGATTTTTTCCGCATAGTAGCATTGCTCGACAGAGGGGTTGATGGTCATGGACATTACAATTTGGTATCAGAGCCCATGGTTTCAATGTTGAGCCTGGATGGGTCAGATAAGTGGTCTTTGGACCCAAGGTTTTGAGTGGAAATGGTGTTCATATGGAACCAATTTCGAACCTTAGAATGTTTCTGAGTGCCAAGGGGTTACTTGGCCATGTTACGAAGCTCTGGAGGAGTAGAGGTAGAATAAAACTACAGTCGGCGTGGTATTTGACCACAAAGAGAGAGAGCTCAACACTTGGGGTGTTGGAGCCATAGTATCTTTTTGGGAAAAAGGAGAGTCCTTTATGACCGTCAAATCTGGAGAAAGCACAGAAAGTTTAACCTAGGAAGCCCTTCGGACTTCATGACGTTAGAGAAGCTTGATGCAAAGCTACGAGAAAGGCCGAAAACCAAAGCACCAAAGTCTCGAAGGAGATATACACCGTAGATCGTAGGAAAGGAGTCTAGACTGTTAGATCTGTGTCCAAGAAAGAAAAGGAAAGTCACTTAGGAGGATTTCAAGTGTGGAGGGTGACAAACTCTTGAAGTCTTGAAGTAGATCACAACCATCTGATTGTGAAGGACACACGTCGGTAGATCGTGAACTCCGGGAGAAAGCACTCTAGGAAAAAGCGAGCGTAAAGGAGTTGAAACTCCCGAAGCCCGAAGAGCCGAAGTGGTGAGTCATGATGACGTCACCCTGGAGGTGATGTGGACACATGGGTTCTGTGCCAAGTGTAAGTGGATTCCAAACCATGGAATATTGAAATGAAATTTGGAATGTGACGAGTGTCACCCATCTGAATGGGCCACGTATTAGTCGCTAGTATTCTGCCATGTAGCATCCTATGTGAGGAGGGTTAGTGGGGCCCGAGGTTACGTAACTTAGTTAAATATCGGAGGACCCACAATGGCATTGATCATGATACATCAATATCAACGGCCAGGAGACATTACGGGGAGCCAAGTTGCACAGAAGCTAATTCTCCAAGGTGGTCCCGCAATCCAAACTGTGGTTTCACTAAGGGGTACGTGTCAGCATCAGGAGAATTGTGGGACGAAAGGCATGTTGCTCCAAACCACTGTTGCATGCCCCCACAATTGGGAAAACGTTAAGTGATGTAACATAATAACGTCACCTAAGGTCACGTGGGAGTGTTCGGAGGTTAATGGTTTGGGCTGTGCGGATGTGAAATCTTTCGAAGTCCTGAAGTCCCGGAACTCAGACGCCTGAGGTTACATAGTGTGTGTCATTCATCAGATGCTGAGTAGACATGGACTATTGATCCACTCTACTGCGCGAGTGCAGTAACTAGCAATTCTAAGTGATTTTTGTGTGGTGCTTGGAAATGTTCCGAAGTCGAAGGCCCGAGTAAGTGCTTATTGATCTAGCTCTTGGTCATGAACCATGGTTGCATGGGTTGGGGACTGAGAGAAAGGGGATAGTGTCTGAAAAATTAGCAAAGTAGAGCTCCAAAAGAATAAATCTGTGGGGATTCTTGATTGAACGAGAATCACAAAGAATGAAAAGTGAACATTTTCTTGAATTAGATTTTTTTATGAATGTTGTGGGATTTGTTAAGCAATGATGGCCTAGAAAATTCTGATTGTCTACACATTGTGTTTGCAGAAGTTTAATGAGTGCTAGAACTGATTAGAGTTACCACTGAGTGTAAAGAAATGGAAGAGGTACGGATTGCTTCCAGTTCAGAGAATGAAATAAAAGGGTTGGATGTTCATTTGGGAGTTGAAGGGTCGAACTCCAATGGACATGGAGAAGAGATAAATAAGGAAGGGCATATGATGAAAATCATTGAAAGATTGCAGAAAGATGCCCAAACTCACCAAGCAGATAGCAGAAAGCGCATGAAAGCTAAGGAAAAACAAGGAGAATTCAACTTAAAGTTGATGAAGAGTCTAGAGAGAATAGAAAATAAGTTGGACAAGGAGAGAGACTCGAGAAAAACAGGGAGTCACCAGACTGTTGAAGGAAGAATATCATGGAGTGTTGGTAGACACCATCATCACTCCCAAGGTCGCTCCAAGAGGAGGGCACATAGCAGTTCAAGCCCATCTCCTACTAGAAATCATATGATATCTGGAGTGGATGAATTGAAGAGAGAAATGACCAAGATTAAGCCTCCTACATTTGATGGAGAACACAAGAAGGAGGAAGATGTTGAAACATGGTTTCTTGGCATGAGGAAATATTTCCAACTGTAGAATTATTCCTCTCATGTAGAAGGAAGAATTGTGATGTATCGACTGAAAGGAAAAGCATCCATGTGGTGGGATCAACTTGTGCAGGTGCAACACATTAGAGAGAAAGATATCACTTGGAAATAATTCAAGAGATATTTCAAGAAGAAATATTTAACTAAAAGATATTATGACATAAAGATGAAAGAGTTATTTGAACTTGAGCTGGGAAACATGACCATTGATGAATATGAGCGAAGATTTTTGGAATTGCTGAAATATGTTATGTTCATCAAGGATGAGACTGTCAAGATTCAGAGGTATCTAAGTGGATTTCCACCTTCCATTGGTGACAAGATTTAGTATGATGATCCTATGACTATGGAAGAAACTATAAGAAGGGTGAAATGCTTATATGAGCAACAAGGAGAGAAGCCTACTTTCTGAAAATCTTAGGAAGACAAGAAGAAATTCAAGATGGATAAGAGGAAGAAGGGAACTAAGCCACCTTTTTTCAAGAATGGTCCTTAAGGACAACCATCTTATAGAGAGACTAGTAAGGTTGAAGTGGGTGGAAAAATGTCAAGACCGCCACCTATGGAATGTTGAGGTTGTAAAGGGAACCATAGGTACAAAGATTTCCCCCACAGAAATGATAAAGTGAGATTTGTCCACAATGTAAAGGAGGCTGAAACAATGGAGAACTTGGGAAGTAGAATGCCAAGGATCTACGCAGCCCTAGACAACAAGAAAGTTGAATATCAGTTGCACATGATTGAAGTAGAAGGTATGATCAACAACCAACCATTTACTATTTTAATTGATTCAAGGGCTATCCATGGTTATGTAGATCCTAGAGTGGTGGAAAGTTTGCAATTGTCGATAATAAAATATGAAAAGTCTTGGTTAGTGTAGTTGGCTACAAGAACCAAGAGAAAAGTCACTAAGTTAGTTAAGTCATGTCCAGTGGACATGAATGGACTAAGCACAAAGGTTGAATTGAATGTTCTTCCTTTAGGTTCTTATGAATGTCTAATTGAGATGGATTGGCTGGACCAGCACCTTGCCATCTTGTACTGTCGTAACAAGGCATTCACTTTCCTGGATGAGGAAGGAAATCCGAAAATAGTCCAAGGAATTCTTAGAGCTATTGCTCTCAGAGAAATCTCAGCAATGCAGCTGAAGAAGTGCTACAGGAAAGGATGTCAATTATTTGCAGCCCATGTGGAGGAAACATCTAAGGATGAGGTCTCAAAGATCAAAGACCATGCAGTACTAAAAGATTTTGAAGATGTATTCCAGGAGGTACCTGGATTACCCTCAAAGAGAGATATTAATTTTTCTATAAACTTGATGCCTGGAGTAGCTCCAGTATCAAAAGCTCCTTACAAAATCAGTACGCCAGAGCTGAAAGAGATACAATTGTAGCTTGAAGAGATTCTGAAGAAGGGGTATATATGCCCAAGAGTGTCACCTTTGGGAGCCCCAGTCCTGTTTGTGAAGAAGAAATATGTGACGCTGAGATTGTGTATCGATTTCAGACAGTTGAACAAAGTAACTGTAAAGAAAAAATATCCTCTGCCGAGGATTGATGACCTCTTCAATCAGTTGAAGGATGCGAAGAGTTTTTCGAAGATAGACCTCAGATCGGGATATCACTAGGTAAGGATAATGGATGAAGATATCAACAAGATCGCCTTTAGAACAAGGTATGGTCATTACGAGTTCATAGTGGTGTCGTTTGGGCTGTCGAATGCACCCGTTGTTTTTATGTACCTAATGGATGGTGTATTCAGGAACTATCTAGACAAGTTTGTCATAGTCTTCTTGGATGAAACTCTGGTGTATTCCAATTCAGAGGAAGAGCATGAACAACATCTAAGGATGGTGCTGTAAGTGCTAAGAGAGCATCAATTGTATGCCAAGTTGATAAAATGCTCGTTTTATCAGGAGCAGATCCATTACTTGGGGCAAATTATTTCGAAGGATGGGATAACTGTAGATCCTGAGAAGATTGAGGCCATCAGAGAATGGTTAGTGCCAAAGAACATGACAGAATTCAGATCCTTTATGGGTCTAGCTGGTTATTAGATAAGGTTTATCGCAGGGTTCTCGAGGATAGCTCACCCTATCACTTCCTTGCAAAGGAAAGAGAAGAATTTTCAGTGGACAGAGGATTGTGAGAGAAGCTTCCAGCAATTGAAGCAACTATTAACCAGTACTTCAATCCCGAGGATTGCAGGCTCAAATGAAGATTTTTTGGTGTGCACAGATGCATGCAAAGAAGGCTTGGGAGGAGTCCTCAGTCATAATGGATTTGTAACTTGTTATGAATCCAGGAAGTTGAAAGAGCATGAAAGGAACTATGCAACTCATGATTTGGAGTTGGCATCCATAGTACACACTCTAAAGAAATGGAGGCATTACCTCATGGGAAGAAGGTTCGAATTGAGGATAAACCATAACGGTCTGAAGTATTTGTTTGATCAACCAACCTTGAATGCTAGGAAGAGTAGGTGGTTGGAGTTTCTCTGTGAGTATGATTTTGATATCAAGCATATCAAAGAGAAGGAGAATAAAGTGGTTGGGGCGGGAGAGTACATGAATTACATGCTACAGCCATTAGCATGTACCGAACTGATATTCCTAGCAAAGCTACAGCAAGGTGAGATGCCACAGAAAGTGGAAAATTATAAATTGGAAACTAACAGAACACTTCTGTACAAGAACAAAATTTATGTACCTAATGTCCAGAAATTAAAACTTATGATTTTGAATGAAATGCATAATGTGCCTTATGTTGGGCACCCTGGATATTAGAAAATTGTGGCAGCAGTCAAGAGCCATTACTTTTGGTCAGGTATGAAGAAAGAGATTTCAGAATACATTGCCAGATGTATAGAGTGCCAGAAGGTTAAAGTTGAGCACAGACACCCAAGAGGGTTGTTGCAACCTTTACCCATTCCTGAGTGGAAGTGGGAAGTGGTGAAAATGGATTTCATCACAGGATTTCCCAAAATAGGCAAGCATCATGATTCAATCATGGTGGTAGTGGACAAGCTTACGAAATCTGTCCATTTTATTCCACTAAAGACCACTCACAAGGAAGCTAATGTTGCTGATATTTTTATGAGGGAAATAGCACAATTGCACAGTATTCCCAAGACAATTGTGTTTGACAGGGAGCCAAAATTTTCCTCCAAGTTTTGGAAGGGGTTGTTCAAAGGATTCATAACGAATCTAAACTTCAGCATAGCCTATCATCCTGAGTCTGATGGGAAGACTAAGAGGGTGAACAGAGTAATAGAAGACATGCTAAGGATGTATGTGATGGACAAACTATCGAAATGTGAAGACTACCTACATTTGGTAGAATTCGCCTACAACAATGGGTATCAAGCATCGTTGAAGATGAGCCCATTTGAAGCACTTTATGGAAGAAAATGCAATACTCCAGTAAGCTGGGATAATCCAGCTAATAGAGCAGTGGTTGGGCCAGAGTTTCTCAAGGAAATGGAAGAACAAGTGTTGAAAATCAAGCAGAATTTGAAAGCTGCCCAAGACATGCAGAAAAGTTATGTTGATAAGAACAAAAACCACAGAGAGTTTAAAGTGGGTGACCATGTTTTCCTGAAAGTAAAAGCCAATAGAAGTTCCCTCAAGATGGGAAGATGCTCCAATTTGGCCGACATATTTTGTGGGCCATTTGAAATCCTAGAAAGGATTGGGCCAGTTGCATATATTCTTACATTACCTGCATCCATGACTATACATAATGTGTTTCATGTTTCATTTCTTAAGAAATATATACTTGTTGCTAATCATGTTATAGATTGGAATGTGAGTCAGGTGGAGCAAGAAGGTGTCTTGCAAGTGCATCATGTGCGCATATTAGACCGAAAAAACAAAAATCTCTGGAATCGAGCCATAGGGTTTGCAAAGGTCCAGTGGACCTGATACGGTCCTAAGGACGTGACATGGGAGCATGAGGATGCTATGCGGGAAGAATACCCGCATCTTTTTTAATATTTTGGAAATCTTGTTGATGTTGTGTAAAATTTGCACTAAGGACAGTTCAAAAATAAGGGGAGGGGAATGTAATACCCCAGGGACGTGCCCCAGTTATGTCTATATATTGTAAACATGTTTTATAGGTTGGTGAGACAAGTGTATATAAGCTGGTGGGATTATCTGTTTATTAGGCTAGAGATCCTAGGAGTTAAAGGCCAGGAACCTGTTTTTGTATATGTAATTATGCAGATCATTAATATAATATATAAACATCATTGCATGCCGACCGACCATGAAGAAAGAGTGATGGGGGACTAAGCTTCCACATAATGGGTAAGGGAAAGGGGGTTGAAAGGTTTGAAGGGAGGCTAAGCTTGAGGGATTAATTTCTTGGGAATAATAATTTATTATTATTCCAAAGTGGTGTGAAAGGTATGATTTTATCCTAAGTCCTGGGGGAGGCAATGCATGTAGCTCCAACATGTGCAAAAGGGAACACATACTCGATGGAGTGCATGTAGCTTCATGGCTAACATGTGTCAGCCCATGCACATGCAATTTAACCTAATAATTGAACCGTGATGGGGGTTCGTCCTCCATTCTCTCATCGACTGTCTAAACCATGTTACCTCTATGATCGACCTCTGCTTAATTTTATTTTCATACATTCCTAATAACCAGAACCGGAAGTCGACTAGTGTATTCCTGTGAATCCCGTGGCCTCTGTATTTGACCTTTGCAATATTCACGTACGCATCTGAAACCTGAAACCGTGAGGTCATCCTGTGATGTTTTCATGAGAAGCCAACACATCCTCAGTCTATACCCGTTTTACCTCTGCATTGGACCTCTGCATAACCATGCACATATGAGAAACCAGTCGGGAGGGAAAGGCTGACCTGTGTGTCCTGTGAACCCAGGTTTATCCACACTGCAAATCCAAGTTCATGCTTAACTGTTTGGGTTGCTTTCTTCTGTGAAACCTGAGCATACCTTAATAACCTATGTCATGAGTGTTTTAACTGTGGGATGTTGTGGCCACCTAGTCCCTTGGATGAGTTTGATTGGCTACCATAATTTGTTCCTTGTTGAGCCTTACTGTTGTCCTCCTTGTGTTGGAACAGAGTTGAAGAATCAGGTTGTCAGGCCTATGTGCAACAGTCTCTCCAAGTGAGAGAGGTGGTTATCATTGAAGAAGAAGGTTGTCAGGCCTGTGAGTGACTCTCTCCAGGTGAGAGAGTGCATGGAGGAAGTGAGAACTCCTGGAAGGGGTCCTGTAGCTTACACAGAGTGTGGAGAATTCCAGTACAGACTGTTGCTGAAGCCCAAGGCAAGGGTGGTTTAGCAACCGAAGGACTGTCCTGGTGACAGTGAAGGTGTATACTCCTGGGGTGGGGCATGCATGTGGGGAATGAGAGTCTGTGAGCAATGGGCATAAGTGGATCCTGGGAGAGAATCCATCTTCATAAACTATGTGTCTTCCTGTTGACCTTGCCTAGCCTAGGATTCCCTTGCTTGGTGGAGCTTAGTACCAGCTCGGGGGTGACCTACTGCTGAGAGTGATGAGCAACATGGTCTAAGGCTTGGAGGTTCATGGAATGACTGCACATAGTTGGTGGTGTTACGCTAGTTTCAAAGATAAGTATTAATTATGTACTTAATTTATATGTGATGCATGTCTATGTTTTGAAATTTTATAATGCATTTCGTTGCAAGTATGGATTGTTGTTAATTCTATTTAAGTTTGAATGGAAGCAGTAACTCCATGTTAAAATGTGTTAATTTTATTTAATGCATATTATATTTATGAGATTGTTTCCCCATAGTAGTGTTTCTCGACAGAGGGGTTGATGGTCGGGGATGTTACAATTTCTTCATTGGCTACCGAAATTTCTTCCTAGATCGTGAAAGAGAATGGACAACGAATGAAAAGATGAATTCTTCTATCCTCATTTTGTTTGCATAGTAAACACCTGCTTGGTCCCACAAAGCTTCTCTTTTGAGTATTTTCCCAACTGGGAGATTTGTTCAAGAGGAGAAACCACATGAAGGGATTAGATTCTGTTGGGAAATTTAACTTCTATAAAAACAATTCCCACTAGGGAGGAGGTTGGTCATAAGCTGCATGCATCATTTCTAGGTAATCAAAATGGGGGGAGTATTTTCTAGATGGGTTAAATGACCAGATAAAATCATCCTCTCTATATATGGGAGATACCAAGGATACATTGATATCATTGATGTAATCTTTCCATACTGGGAAAAGAGTTCTTCTATTCCCACTTCCTGACACCATATCCCCTTGGAATTGTTTTTGAGAAAGTAGAAACCTACTTGATTGAGTTGTTCGACTAAGGGATCGGGGAGGATATGTTTGGTGTTGCACCAAATCCAAGGGTCTTTTCCAATGATAATTTGTTTTCCAGAACCTACTTTCCAAATTAAGCACTTCCCAAAGTGGGAATGCATTTAGAGTAGTCTTCCATATTATGGGTCCATTTTGATTATTTTTTTAGTGGCCTATGAATCCATTCATTGAAACATTCATTTGGAAATTATTTGGCCTTTACCACCCTTGACCAGAGGCCCTCTCCATAAACAATTCCCTATGCATTTTTGGCTACCAATGTTTTTTAAAAGAGGTGGATATTTTTCAATCCCCTGCTCCTTGTATTTTGGGGATAGCCAGGTGCTTCCATGATGATATCACCAATGACTTATTTTCTTCCTGACCTGAAAAAAAAAAAAAAAACATGTAGGAGAGTTTTTTTATCCTTCCTAAAACTCATTTTGGAACCCAAATTGATGAGGTCCTACTATGGCTTCAAAGACTGAATTTACTAACACAAATATTCCTTCTCTAGATAGCCATCTGTTACACTAGGAGTGGACCCTCTTTTCCACTTTGACTATGATCCATCTCCAATCATTATTTCTGTAGTTATTTTATTTTAGAGAAAAACCTATATATTTTATCCCTGGACCTAGATATTTGGAGGTCAAGTTGAGGATATGAGAGATGTGATGGTTCTCTTGAACCCTAGGAAATCAGGGTGGATTTTTCCAATTTTTTTTTCATTTTAGTTTCTTTACAAAATGTTTGTAAGATGAGATTTAAGTTTCCCACATAATGAGGATCTCCCTCACAAAATATAAGGATTTCACTTACAAACAATAAATGAGTTAATGTGAAATTTGAGCCAATCAATATACGTTTTAACTGTCCCAATGAGGAAGCTTGGTGGATAAAGTTGTTGAGGATTTCAACAACTAGCATGAATAACAACAAGGAGAGTGGGAAGCCTTGTCGAATTACTCTTTCTACAGTAAAAAATGGTGAGGTTGAACCATTGATGAGAAGTGAAAATGAAGTAGTGTTGATGCAGTTTAACACCCAAGAAACAAAAGAGTGTACAATTACTAGATGAATGAGAAGAAGTTTGATGTAAAGCCAGCTAACCTGATCAAAAGATTTTGAAATATCTACCTTTAAATAAATGGCTCTTTGCTTCCCAACGTGAATTGAGTGTTTCCCCTCTTGAGATAATCCAATATCTTGGTGGAATTGTCTTCCTTGAAAACCCAAATTGTTCAGAGGAGATGTTTTCCATTAGGGTTCCCTTTAAGTGGCCTACAATGAGCTTAAAAATACTTTTGTAGATATTATTGCAAAGGGAAATGGTCATGAAGAGATCAAAGGAAGAAGTGTTTTCATATTTAGGAATAAGGGAAATGAAATTTGTATTGAGTGCCTCCAGTATCTGACCTAAATTTCTAGAGTTTTCCATAGATTTGAGAAGGTCCTCTCTTAGGAATAGAAGGTAAGAAAAGTAGAAATTAGTTTGAATACCATTATAACCAAGCCTTTTGTCTTTATAAAAATTTTCTAGTGTATTCTAGAGTTCTTCCTTTGAAATTTATGCCATCAATTTCTTGTTTCCTTCTTGATCTATGAAGATGGGGAAGAGTCCAACATTTTGGAGGATTATGATGATAGTGTGGAGTCATTGACGCAGGTACGCACCCTCCGGCACGTCCTCTCACAGGACCTTCTTTCTCCTTGGCCCGAAGAACTTAAAAATCCCTTCAAATTCCTTATCGGGAATTTTCTGCACCCACGGAATTCTCCTTAACAATTCCCCCTGCTCAAATCGGGAAATCGGACTTGGCAGTTTCGTGAGTCCCGTGGTCGCGCACCTTGTGCTTCACAATAACCCAAAACCCGATGGGTAAATTCCAACGCCTTCCTTTTCCTATCGAGAATCCTTCCATTGGGATTTCGACACCTATGATGTTGAAATCAACTGGCCTCGCTGACCCCCGACTCTCGGTATACCGACACAATACGCCACATGTCCACCCCTTTGACACTTGTGGCCCACACTCCCTTCACGATCAGGAAATTGCGGTTTGGAGTGTCGCGATTTCAACCACACTTGTTCATGGAACTTCCTAAGTCCCGAACCTCGATGTGGGGTGACACCTTCCCTCCACTCAAATGCTTGTGGTTATTTGGGCGTCGTGTTTCGACATTTCCCGACCCCTCCTGAAATGATCCTCTCGTCACCAAGAATCCCGATACACCGATCCCTGATGCACATGAGAACTGACTCCTCCATGTCACTGTCCCCTCGTCGCTCTATCGGACATCGCACGATCGCGATTCCTGATGCTATGATTTCTTCACTCCCAGAGTTCACGATGCATCGAACCCCAACTCCTCTCTGGATACCTGATGCGTGTCCTGCCGAGATCAACGGCTAGGATTCTTCCAGAGTTTTGAGACTCACAAGGTCTCTGATTCTTAACTTCTGAAACCTCGATGGCCACACAGACTTAAACCCTATGCAGCTTCTGTCCAACTGGACAGTTGACGGGCAACCCAAATAATAATCCAATGGCTCATGGTTTCCCGAGCTTAAACTCCAGGTGTGGCCATAACCTTCTTGCTACGTCTGATGGATCTGACGGCTGACGGGATTTCAAGGATCCTCTCCACATGATCCTGATCGTCAATTTCTCCTCCTTGAATATTTCTTGAAAATGACTAAGTATTCCTCCTCAGCACTTGTCCTCCTACACGCGCACTTGCAACTCTTCTTACAAGCTTTCAACCAGCAACTTCTTCACGCTGTCCTTCGGCAACTTCAAAGGATTTAGCCCTCTTGAGCTCTCTCACGACTTCAAGCCTCAAAATAGGGTTTTTGCACGCACTCCTTGTGGCAACTCTACAACACTTCAAGTGTTCATCCTCTCTTGACTCTGTGCATGCCTGCAGCAACAGTCCTCCAAAGCTTCTGCTCAAATTCACAACTGAGACTTCCTTTTTCCTGTGCACTCCTTTCACAGCTCTAGCAACCCAATCTCACTTCTAGGTGAATAAGAATAAGAGTTAAACTACCTGAGCCTCCATCAACGCACCCCTTGTGGATGTTTTCGACTGCACTCCTTGTAGGAATCTTCACTCAGATAGAGAAACAATTGAAACTCATTCCTCCTTTCCTTCAGATTTCAAACTCAACCATGAAATCATATGCACATCATATCAAAGCAAATGCATAACAGGAAAGCAAACATTCATGAGCATATCATCAACACACACACACACACAGAAACATAAATCCATGAATCTGAATCAATTCCTTCTACTAATTCAAGATCTGTACATGGATGTTCTTCTACATCTCTCCGATGTTCTCCTGTGCTCTTCCTGCTATCAATAATCATGCTCTGCTCTATTTTCCTGCTGGCTTTCTAATGTTACAATGTACAATGAGGGTGTCTATATCCGTTTTCCCTCCTGCGCTCTAAAACTGTCTAATCTGGAAATAAATTCTATCTACCTACATTAACTAGATTAAATGCCTTGTATCTACTACGGACAAGAGAGAATCACTCAAGGTCCAATACAATATTCAAAAGGTGCTTTCAATAAATGATCTCAATTATACATTGGCGCATCATCTTTAATGAAAATTCAAAAAGTTTCGGCTGGACTTGTCCAGCTGTTCATGGTCTTCCACGCTGGCTCGCTTGATAATTGCGATGCTCCTGCATCATACTCCCTCGCTTGAAAAATTTCATGGGCTCCTGTCCATGAGCTCCTGCACGGTCTGTCCATGTTTTTGAATCTTTGCTTCAGTCTCCCAACTGGAATCTTCCACTAGATGGCCCTTCCATTTGACCAGATACTCATAGTATTCCTTTCGCCTGGTCTTCTTGCTCACCTTCTTGTCCAGTATACACTCCATCTGCAGCTTCTCTGCAATCGGCATCTGCTTCTGCCACTGGACCTCTGGCTGCTCATCACTTTTTGCTCCTATTTCATCAGCTTTATATGGATATAAATCCAAAACATTGAATATCGAAGATATTCCGGTCCCATCTGGTAACTCAATTTCATAAGCATTTTCCCCCAATTTATTCAAGACCTTACATGGCCCGATTTTCCTCATCTTTAGTTTATTATATGTTCCCCTCGAGAAACTTTCTTTCCTCAAATGTGCCAGAACTAACTCACCAACCTCAAACTGAAGTTGTCTCTTCTGCTGATTGGCTCTGCGTTTATATTCTTGGCTCGATTTCAGCAGTCGCTCCTTCACCTGGCCGTGAAGATCTTTCATCGCCTCTGCAAATTGTTCAGCACTTGCGCTCTTAGTTATCATCTGTTCTGAATCCCTTAATTCAGAAACTCCTCTCGGTTGTGTGTCGTATACAATCTGGAATGGACTTCTTCCTGTGATCCTGTTCACTGAATCATTGTATGTGAACTCTTCCTGCGACAATATACTATCCCACTGGCTGTGGTGCTCTGTCACCAAGCTTCTCAACAAGTCTCCTAGACTTATGTTCACCACTTCTGTTTGCCCATCTGTATGAGGATGATAAGAAGAACTAAACATCAAGTTAGTTTCCATTTTCTTCCACAGTGTCCTCCAGAAATGTCCAATGAATTTCATATCTCTGTCTGAAACTATACTTCTGGGTAAGCCGTGAAGTCTAACGATCTCTTTGAAAAACAGATTTGCGATATGAGTCGCATCGCTGGTTTTCTGGCATGGAATAAAATGTGCCATCTTAGAAAACCTTTCGACTACCACAAAGACTGAATCATGTCCTCTTTGTGTCCTTGGTAATCCCAACACAACATCCATGCTGATCTCATTCCATTGCCTCTCGGGTATGGATAATGGTTGATAGAATCCCGCATTCTGCTTCCTTCCCTTCGAATGCTGGCAAATTCTGCACCTGTCTACAAACCTCTTGAATTCTAACCCTCATCCCTGGCCAAAAGTATGATTCGCTCATCTTTGCAAATGTCTTGTCGTGGCCAAAATGCCCTGCCAAGCCTCCGCTGTGTTTTTCCTTTAAAAGATTCTCCCTCATGGAGCAATTCGGAATACATAATTGATTTCCTTTGAACAACAATCCGTCCTGGATCATGTACTCTATCCAATGGCTTCTATCTCTGATAGCTGGGTTCTCAACTGCTCCATACGCTTCTCTGAAATCCTGATCAGCTACATACATATCTTTAAGATCATCAAAGCCTTATGTCCTGACTTTGAATTCCTGCATCAGCAAACATTTCCTGCTCAAAGCATCAGCCACTTTGTTAGCAGTACTCGCAATATGCTTAATTACAAATGTAAAATTTTGCATGTATTCGACCTACTTAACATGCCTCTGATTCAACTTCTCCTGTTGAGTTACATATTGCAATGCATGGTTATCACTATATAAAACAAATTCCCTTGGAATCAAATAGTGCCTCCATTTCTTCAATGCCTGTATGATGGCATAGAATTCCTTATCATATGTGGAGTACTTTTCTTTTGCCTCATTCAGCTTTTCGCTGAAATATGCAATTGGTCTATCCTCCTGACTCAAGACTGCTCCTATGGCAAACCCACTCGCATCACATTTCACCTGGAACGTCTTTTTAAAATCCGACAACACCAAAACCGGTTGTTCGGTGATCTTTCGTTTCAACAATTTGAAACTTTTCTATGCCTCTTCAGTCCAATGAAAAGATTTATGTCTTTTCTTGACTATGTCCATCATCGCTGCGCTAATCCCACTGAAATTCTTGAGGAACTTTCGGTAGAAACTAGCCAGTCCATGAAAACTTCTCACCTCGAAAATATTTCTCGGTGATGGCCAATTTTTAATTACCTCCACCTTATCTGGATCCATCTTCAATTCATTTGTCGATATGACAAATCCCAAGTAAATGAGTTCTGTCTTCATAAATGAAGATTTCCTCATGTTAATCAATAGCTTCTCCTGCTATAGCTTCTTCATTACTGCAGCTAAATGCTTCAGATGTTCTGTTTTCGTTTTGCTGAAAATCAATATGTCATCCAGATACACAATGACAAACTTCCCGATGAATTCCCTCAGGACTTCATTCATTAACCTCATAAAGGCACTCGGCGCATTCGTCAAGCCAAATGGCATGACTAGCCATTCGTACAGCCCTTCATTGGTTTTGAAGGCCGTCTTCCACTCATCACCTTCTCTCATGCGAATCTGATGATATCCGCTTTTCAGATCAACCTTTGAAAAAAATTTGGCTCCACTTCAACAGTCCATTAAATCGTCCATGCGTGGAAATGGAAACCTATACCTGATGGTTATCTTGTTGATGGCTCTGGAATCGGTGCACATTCTCCAGCCTCCATCTTTCTTTGGACTGAGTACCGCTGGAACGACACATGGGCTTAGGCTTTCCCTGACCAATCCTTTGTCTAGCAGCTCTTGGACCTGCCTCTTAACCTCTTCTTTCTCTTGCAGCGTCAACCTGTACGCGGCCTTATTCGGCAAACTAGCTCCTGGTATTAGGTCTATATGGTTACTCACACTCCTCATCGGTGGCAACGAATGAGGTAATTCGTCTACCACGATGTCAGCAAACTCTTCCAGCAATTCTTGAATTTCTTTTGGCAAATCGTCCACTCTCGTGCTGGTCAAAACGACTTTCGGTTTCCTAACCACAAAGAATTGTGAATCTTCCTTCTTTTTCACTTCCATAAGAAGCTCTTTCCCACTCATGAGAAGTACAGTATTTCTCACTTCTGGTTTTACCTCTTTATCTTTAATTGGAAGCATCATATGTATCCTCCCATTCTTCGCTAGAGTATACGTATTCATCTTCCCATCATGAACTACATTCTTGTCATATTGCCATGGTCTGCCCAGCAATAAATGACAGACATCCATAGGGATAACATCACAGAGTATTTTATCATTATACCCTCCTATTTTGAATTCAACTAAACATTGTTTAGTGACATTTACCTGATGTCCCTTCTGTAGCCATGAAACTTTGTATGGGCTCGAATGATCAATTGTCTCCAGCTCTATTTTCTCCACCATCTCGGTTGAAACGATATTATCGGTGCTACCACTATCAACTATAACCTTGCACACCCTATCTTTGGTCTTGCAAGCAATTCTGAAAAGTCGGTTTCTTTGAGCTAAGTCCTCCACCTCTTTCTCAGGCGTTAAGAAAACCTTACGCATCATTAATGACCTTCCGTCCTCTGCGTCTTCTGCTTCAATGTCTCACCTCTGTGCTTCATTGATGTGAGCTTCTCTTCCGTCTTTCTTTTTATCTGGATAGTCATAGGACGTGTGCCCATTTTTCCCACACGTGAAGCATGTGATTACTCCACCTCTTCCTCTTCCTCTACCTCTGGTACGAGGAAACATGTTGTTGTCAATGTATCCTCTGCTCTGTTCTGTATGCTGCCCTCATTGTTCAGCATGTTGGCCTCACTGAGAACTTCCACCTCTTTCGGTTCTAGTCTGAGGCTTTTTCCAGTCGTCCTTGGATTTCTGGAATTTATCTTGGGCAACCGATTTACCCTTGGGCTGACTCCTACCTCAGCCTCGCTGTCCTTGCTTATAGCTCAGCTTCTCTTCAGCTTTCAAAGCCATTTGATACGCATCCTCCACTGTTCGGATGATTTTCATACTCATCTCGTCCTGGATATTGTATCTCAGGCCATTCATATACCTGGCAACTCTCTCATCATCACTCTCCCGATGACCTGCTCTGATATTCAGCCTGTAGAATTCCTCCATGTATTCTTTCACCATCATCAGCTTTTGTCTCAGGTTCTGCATCCTCCTGAACAGAGTGATTTCATAATCTCTTGGGATGAACTTTTCCTTCATCTTTGCAATCATTCGATCCCAGCTTTTAATTTTCTGCTTGCCCTTGCAGCGTCTATCTGCTTGAAGCTCATCCCACCATAATGCTGCATGTCCCTTCAATCTCGTGACAGCATGTCTAACTTTTTTATCCTCTTCGACATCTTCATAGTCGAAATAAGTGTCAAGAGCTCTAATCCAGTCTAGAAGCTCTTCGGCATCCAGATTCCCTTCATAAACTGGAATTTCCATCTTTGCTTTTGAACTCATCCGTGTGATAGCTTTAATTAATTGCTCATTGGCTGCATCCTCGGCTGCAACTTCTTCCCCATGTTTAGCTTCAGCTTCACTCTCGAAATCACTAAGATCCCCCGCATTGGTTGTACATCTTTGCGTTGTCTCCATGTCTTCAAGTCTTTCTCGGAGATCCCGTATCTCTCTTTCCATGGCTGGATCTGCCATCTGCCTGCCCTTTCTTCTCTAGTTTTCCCTATCCTCTAGATCGGCCGATTGTCTATCTCTCCTCAGTGGCATGGTGAAATTTTCTTATCCTTCTCTGCTACAGAAAGCAAAGAAATTTTCTTTCTCTGATACCACTTTGACGCAGGTACGCACCCTTCGGAACGTCCGCTCACAGGACCTTATTTCTCCTTGGCCCGAAGAACTTAAAAATCCCTTCAAATTCCTTATCGGGAATTTTCCACACCCACATAATTCTCCTTAACGATTCCCCCTGCTCAAATCGGGAAATCGGACTTCGCAGTTTCACGAGTCCCGTGGTCGTGCACCTTGTGCTTCACAATAACCCAAAACCTGATGGGTAAATTCCAACGCCTTCCTATTCCTATTGAGAATCCTTCCGTTGGGAGTTCGACACCTATGATGTTGAAATCAATTGGCCTCGTTGACCCCCGACTTCCGGTATACCGACACAATACACCACCTGTCCACCCCTTTGACACTTGTGGCCCACACTCCCTTCACGATCGGGAAATCGCAGTTTGGAGTGTCACGATTTCAATCGCACTTGTTCATGAAACTTCCTAAGTCCTGAACCCCGATGTGGGGTGACACCTGCCCTCCACTCAAATGCTTGTGGTTATTTGGGCATCGCGTTTCGGAGTTTTGCGACCCCTCCTGAAATGATCCTCTCGTCACCAAGAATCCCGATACACCAATCCCCGATGCACGTGAGAACTGAATCCTCCACGTCACTGTCCCCTCGTCACTCTATTGGAAATCGTGCAATCGCGATTCCTGATGCTATGATTTCTTCACTCCCAGAGTTCACTATGCATCGAACCCCGACTCCTCTCTGGATACCTGACGCATGTCCTGCCGAGATCAATGGCTAGGATTCTTCCGGAGTTTCGAGACTCACAAGGTCTCTGATTCTTAACTTCTGAAACCCCAATGCCCACACGGACTTAAACCCTGTGCAGCTTCTGTCCAACCGGACGGTTGACGGGCAACCCGAATAATAATCCAACGGCTCATGGTTTCTCAAGCTTAAACTCCAGGTGTGGCTGTAACCTCCTCGCTACTTCTGATGGATCTGACAGCTGACGGGATTTCAAGGATCCTCTCCACACAATCCTAATCGTCAGTTTCTCCTCCTTGAAGATTTATTGAAAATGACTAAGTATTCCTCCTCAGCACTTGTCGTCCTGCACGCGCACTTGCAACTCTTCTTACAAGCTTCCAACCAACAACTTCTTCACGCTGTCCTTCGGAAACTTCGAAGGCTTTATCCCTCTTGAGCTCTCTCATGACTTCGAGCCTCAAAAGAGGGTTTTTGTATGCACTCCTTGTGGAAACTCTGCAACACTTCAAGTGTTCAGCCTCTCTTGACTCTGTGCACGCCTGCAGCAACAGTCCTCCAAAGCTTCTGCTCAAATTCACAATTGAGACTTCCTTTTGCCTGTGCACTCCTTGCACAGCTCCAGCAACCCAATATCACTTCTGGGTGAATAAGAATAAGAGTTAAACTACCTGAGCCTCCATCAATGCACCCCTTGCGGATGTTTTCGACTGCACTCCTTGTAGGAATCTTCACTCAGATAGAGAAACAATTGAAACTCATTCCTCCTTTCCTTCAGATTTCAAACTCAACCATGAAATCATATGCACATCATATCAAAGCAAATGCATAATAGGAAAGCAAACATTCATGAGCATATCATCAACACACACACACACAGAGAAACATAAAACCATGAATCTGAATCAATTCCTTCTATTAATTCAAGATCTGTACATGGATGTTCTTCTATAGCTCTTTGTTGTTCTCCTATGTTCTTCCTGCTATCAATAATCATGCTCTACTCTACTTTCCTGCTGGCTTGCTAATGTTACAATGTACAATGGGGGTGTCTATATCCATTTTCCCTCCTGCACTCTAAAATTGTCTAATCTGGAAATAAATTCTATCTACCTGCATTAACTAGATTAAATGCCTTCTATCTACTAAGGATGAGAGCAAGTCGCTCAAGGTGCAATACAATATTCAAAAGGTGCTTTCAATAAATGATCTCAATTATACATTAGCGCATCATCTTTAATGAAAATTCAAAAAATTTCGGCTGGACTTGTCCAGTTGTTCATGGTCTTCTGCGCTGGCTCGCTTGATAATTGTGATGCTCCTGCATCAATCATCCTTGAAGGGTGATTTAAAGTTGTCTGTCCCTTCCTACACAATTTCATTGAATGATGTGGATTTTGTTCCATCCCTTCTTTCAATGGACCAAATAGATTTTGTGTCCTTTATGTGATTGGCGAAGCGATGAAAAAATTTAGTGTTATCATCCCCACCCTACAACGACAGGGTTCTACTCTTCATTCTCCATTCCTTTTGTCTATTAAGAAGTGTTAGAATGAAAGAGATATGCTTGTTTTTCCATAGACAATATAGCAATATTTTCACCCAACCATAGGCACAAAGGCCACCCCCGAGCACATTAACCTTGATAGAAAAAATAATTATGGTAGCAAACCAATAGCCAACCAAGGGCAATGCACCTTTTTCCAAGGGTAGCACACCAATCAAAAATAACCAGAAACCAAGAAGAAAGTCCAAACCATAACCAAGAGGCCAAGTCCAACCAAAATCCAAAATCCCATTTGCAGTAGTTGCAGCTGCACTCCCTCTCCAAACTTGTGCACCACTACTCTTATGCAGTTGTGAGTGAGAGAGAAATGAGCTCTAGCGCCCTCTATTTATAATTCTCTATCTCACTTGACTGGGCCGAATTCTCTTTCTGGAGGATAATAACTCAATATTAAATATTCTCTTGATCTGACTTGTCTTCTAGGGTTATTACCCAATGTTTTAGGGTTTCTCTTTGTTCCTGGAATATTCTAGTCTCATCAAAGGTTACACGTGGAGGTTAATACCTCCCACAACTACCATAATATCTACACTCCCTCCTATATAGGGAGGTATTAAAGGTAATGTTCTTGATCACAAACGGACCATTCAACCGGTAGCATCATCATATCCACACAGACTATCTCATGATCATGTAGATCAACTTACGAGAAACATCATCATTATCAGTATCATCTGATAGCATCAACTACATCATCTCTTGAATCCATACTCCATTTGCATAATCAGGCATGATATTGAATAAGTCACTCACTCCACAGAGTGATACAAGGATCATTCTTCTAATCCAGACATAAGTCCTAGAAGAATGATTGTCCCAACAGATGTTGAAAGCTACGCCATGGGCTACAGAGACCATTCCTATAGGAATGTGAGTCTAAGACTATTTTCTAATCAGGTCATATGTACCATAGAGATCTGTCTCTACCTATATGCCTTAGAAAATATTGATCTTCAACCATTTTACTAATCGGGCCACAATCTATGCCTTAGGAAAATACCAGTCCATGATATGTCAACAAATTGTCAACCTAGACCATTCTCCACAAAGAGAATTCCTGTCCACCAACAATCTATTCTGTCTGGACCATTTTCCTCTTGGAGAATGGCTGTCCACCAACACATTGACTATCCATCTAGATGGAAATAAACTCCAAAACTAGTGGTAGTCTCCATGTAACTCATATAGTAGCATATTTTTGCTATAATTTCATCCAAAAGATCACAATTGTGCTTATCCATATTAGTATGCAACTACTATCCAGTGGTACACAACCACTCCTAGTAGCACACCGCTACTAACCAGTGACACACATTCACTACCATTGGATCACATCCACCATAGTAGCACACAAATATTTTCTAGAGACATACAGTCTCCACAACAATCATATCCTCTGACAACAACCTGCATAAACAATATAATGATACAAACTGAATTATCTGGGCCATTTTTCCACTCACATCTGTGAGATATGGAAGAGAATCTGCCCTCAGAAAGTAAAACATTAGCCATGGGATATTTGGACTATTCTTCCCAAGCATAGAATAACAACTATCCCTGATTTCTGAGCCTGGACCATTCACCTAACTGGGCCATTCCTTATGCACTGCTCATAGTGTAACCTGGAGAGAATGAGTTTTCCCTAGGGAATGCCTATCCTTGATTGTTGAACATGGACCATTAACCTAATTGGGCAATTCCTCTGACACTAATCACAGTGAAACCTAGAGAGAATGAATATGCCCTAGGGAATGATTGTTCAGACAATTTCCTATGGAATTGATTGTCCTGCACCAACCTCAGAAATGGACCATTCTTCGAAACTGCTCACAACTATGAACTTCGAAAGAATGGTTTGCCTCACCCGAAAGAATGATTTCCTGGTGAGGCAAACCATTCTACTTGACCACTACTTAGAGTGATTTCCAAGAATAATGATTGTCCTAGAACATTCCCCCACACTGGCCACAAGGGGAATCAATCTATGGTACATCAACAATATATCAGACCATTTTCATTACAAAAATGACTGTCCGATCTGGACCATTTTCTGAACTGGAAAATGATTGTCCGTAAGAAATCTCGAACTACTTTCCAAACTGGAAAGTACCTACCCAACCTGGACCATTTTCTAGTTCAATCAATAACATATCAGTGCTCCCTCCCAACCTGGGAGTAATCACTTCCTTTTTCAATAAGGAAGTCGTCTCCACGAGCCCCAGCTTGTCCCTTAAGTACGCAAACTTTTCATCTTGGACAAAGGCTTTACCAAAATATCTTCTATCTTCTCATCTATGGAGATATATTGTAGACCCACTACTCCCCTATGGACTTTATCATGGAGAATATAATGCTTGATCTCAATGTGCTTCGACATGTCATGGAACACCGGGTCCTCAAAAATCTTTGCATAGCTCTGATCATCACAATGTATCACAGTCGAATTCATCACCTGATCAGACAGTCCATAAACCAACTTACATAGCCACATTGCTTTTGTACAAGCATCACAAGCTGCAATATACTATGCTTCTGTAGTGTTGAGTGCAATAGACATTTGTTTCCTGCTATCCCATGACATCGTGGCAAAGCTCAAACTAAAACATATCCAAGTAGCACTTCTTTTGTCATCTACACTCCCTGCCCAATCTGAATCGATAAATCCATGCAGTTGTATATCATAACTCAAACGTCCCACAAGAAAAATATTTGACTGAGTATTTTCCAAATACATTAATGAGCCAATAAATTGTCGATACAAAGACGTGTCTATTGTATCAAAGTCTCTCAACTTCTTTAGATATGTCATCATGGGAGTTTTCCATGGATTTGCAATCCATCATCCCGGAATTCTAAAGAACCATTTCAATATACTTCCTATGTCATAGGAATTTTTCACCACGCTTATGTTGTACATGAGAGGCTCTACACCAAGTTGTCTTGAATACATACAAGGTCTTCTTCCATCTGCATACAAGGGTCTCTTTCTAGTATACCTAAAAACCTTGAGGTTTCTCTACATACACTTCTTCTTCAATTACTCTATTGAGAAGAATAGTCTTTACATTCATATGATGAAAACTCCAACCCATGGATACTGCAAGAGATATAATGGCTTAGGTAGAGGTATGTCTATTTACTGGAACAAGCTATCATCATAGTCTTCTCCCTCCTTCTGGGAGAACCCTCTAGCCCTGAGTCTTTCCTTGTATCTATCAATGCTCAAGTCTTTTTCACAATTTCTCATATACGTTGTACTTCATCAAAGCTTCCTTCCATTACTTTTGCTTGACTGCTTCTAGTGGATTCAAACTGGTTCAATTGGTTGTTCTGACTTTTTCTTTCTTTCTTGGAATCTTCATGTTCTTCCTCATGTTTTTCTTCAATGTTGGAGTCCATAGAATATTCTATACATTACATTCCCTTCTTCCATGAAGGCTCCAATATTTTTACATAGGAACATAAATGTAGATGGACAACCAAGGATATTCAAGGCTTATTTTCGAAGAAGACTTCTTCTAGAGTCAAGTTGAACATGTGCTACTTATCATGGTTGATACTTCCAATGAAGAACATGGACATATACTTCATGGTATTCACATATTATTTAATGGATCATATCGTTGGGGATTAGCTCCCTCCTAATCCTAGCTTCATTCCTAAATGAACAATATGTATGCTCTTCTTTTGGAATTATGTGATTATCTCCCTCCATATGAGAGAGTCAATGCTTCTGTCTACTACATCTCTCTTTTCTTTCTGCAAAGTGTCACAAGCATGTTCTAGTTTCCTTTTGATTCATGACTTCCTTCGAGTCTGACTCCTCTAAGTATATTTAAGTTTGTTTCTATATGTTCTGATTTTTTCCCATCTTGCAGTTGAGTCATCCTTATAGACTTATTCTATGACAGCTTCTGCAAGGATTGTTCATCAAACATATTTCACCAGCATACCTTCTAGGAACAAGAATAACAAGAGAAAACAAGAAATATCTATCTAGAGGAAGTGTTAGTTCAACTTGTGAAAAAGTACAATAAGAATCTATATCAGTAGTATTCATATGCAGTCAAGTATTCATTGCACCTAGAAATAATATAATCTTTCAAAGACTGCTTTCACAATTTGTATTGTAGCAACTATCACCCTTGATATACACACATTTGAAGCTTAACAATTTAATCAAACCTAAAACCTGAAGCCTCAACTGTTATGGAGGGTGTGCTTGTTCCTATGAATGCATTAAATACTATAATACAACTTGGACAAGGTCTCTAATACTTTTCCTACAAAAACACTCATCTTTTTCTAGATGATATAACTTAGATAACATATACAAGTGCATACCTTTGAAACCTTGTAGCATCGTCCAACTTGTCTTCCAATATGAAACTAGATACCATCTTGACAAGAAGAGATTAGAAACTAAATGAGAAGATTTAATGATTAGAACAAGCTAGAAACTCTAAAATTTCAACTTTCACCACAAAATCAATTTGACTATAAGTCAACCTTTGACTTTGACCAAAAATTCAAACCTAACGTTTTTGCTACCTGAGAGTACCAAGAGGTGAGATAGGCTAGGGATCACTAGGATGTCAAGGAATTAGATCAAAAATTTCATCATAAGTGCTCGAACACAAGGGTTAGGGTTTGTTGCAGCTAGATAATCAGAAAACCTAGTTGCGGCTATAACTGGTGCCACAACAAGCTTAAAAAATAACTTCCCAATCTATCTTCCAATGGTTAGAATGTTTGAAGATAGTGTGGGCCCATAACCTGTAAGAATGAAATAGATGTGATCGTTTTTCCATAGACAATATAACAATATTGTCACCCAACCATAGGCACAAAGGCCACCCCCGAGCACCATAACCTTGACAGACGGAATAATTCCAATAAAATACCAATATCCAACCAAGGGTAGAGAAACTTTCTCCAAGGGTGGTGCACCAATAAAGAATAACCAAAAACCAAGTATAAATTCCAAACCATAACCAAGAGACCAAGTCCAACCAAAAGACAAAATCTCAATTGCAGCAGTTGCAATTGCAGTCCCTCTCCAAACTTGTGCACCACTAGTATTATGCATTTGTGAGTGAGTGAGAAATCAGCTCTAGTGTCCTCTATTTATACTACTATATCTCACTTTACTAGGCCGACTTCTCTTTCTATAGGTTAATAACTCAATATTAAATATTCTCTTGAGTCGACTTGTCTTCTAGGTTTATTATCCAACATTTTAGGGTTTCTCTTGCTTCCCAGAATATTCTAGTCTCGTCAAAGGTTACACGTGGAGGTTAATACCTCCCGCAGCTATCATAATATCAACAAGAAGTATGATTATGTGATTCTTTCCCAAGAGATTAATTTCTTCATTTCGTGCCTCCAATAAGGGGAGAGAGCCTTAATTATCTTTCCAATCCTGTAGCTTTTTCTCTATATCCAGGAGAACTTGATTTTCCTTCTTCCTTCGTTCAGAGTTACACGATATCACCACCTTCTTGGCCTTACTAATATTTGCAAGGATTTAAAGGGAAGGATATTCTAAAAGGGAAGAGTTGTAGGGAATCCAGCTGGATTTTATTGCTTCAATTAAAGAGGAGTCTTGAAGCCAGTTGGAATTTAGTTTAAAAAGTGAAGGAGGATTGGTTTGTAGTCTGAATCACCCCTGAAAGCTCCCATTGATGGAATTGGATGTTTTCCTGTATAAATCATTTAAATAGAATGAAAACAAGACTTTTTTTCCCACCTAGCATCCCCATAGTGCATATTTCACTAGGTGGGAATGTATTAGAAGGTTGAATGTTATAAAATCCAACCTCATCTAATATTTGGATTAATAATTATGCTAGATGGTCACGTTGATCCAAGGGACCCACAATATCACAGGCCCATATTTTGAAGTTTAGGCCATCTCCAATTATAACCCTGTCAAGTTTTATGAGCGATAAGCTTATATTTTTCGACCAGAAGTCCCTTTGATCAAAATAGGGACCACAGAGATTTAAACACAAAAATTACAAATTGATATCCAAGGAAAAGAGATGTGTGCCAAAGCCCAAATGAATATCCCAATAATTATGCAATTTGAGGTAGGAATTCTTCCAGCTCATAAGTAAACCACCAAAATTTCCCATAGCATCTGTGGCCAGAAACTCCCAATTAGGAAGAAGAGAAGAGAGATATTTGGGTCCCTTCTGACATAGTTTCTTGTGACATGAGGATAGAAGGATTGTGCACCTGAACAATCCTACGAATGACCAACTTTGATGAGGGGTTTCCCAAGCCTCAACGATTTATAGAAATAAAAATAATTGGAGCACCTTTCGAGGGGAATTTTCTCCAAAGGCCCTGATTAAGGATTTCTGTCTACCAAGATGAACTTCTGAAGTAGCTTGTTGTTGTGCCAAAGAAATAAATATTTTATTTCTCTATGCGAGCCTATTTTCCTTTTTTGCCTAGCATAACCCAATCCACGTTCGATACCTAAAGCAGAGTAATTTGGAATGCTAGAGAGGGATCTCAAATTATATTTTTGGGGAGAAGGGGATGTATGGGGAGGACAAGGGGGAGGGGGGATTGTAGGAAGGGGAGACTTAAAAGTGGAGGAGTGAAACGTGGATGGGGAAGAAGGGGGAGGAGGGGCTAAGGGAATCAAAGGGTCTTCTTGAGAGCCTGATATGATGGAGAGACCCAAAAGAAAGAAATTTCCTAAATCTGTTTTCGCAACAGATTGATCTAAATAATTTGAAAATCCAATCCCAAATTCGATTGCAGAATTAAAACTTGGTGAGAGATTATTTATCTTACCTGAATTTTTCTCTGAGGGGATATCCGCTATTGCTCCTTAACTCTAATTCTCTTATGGATGAGTATTACCTTGAGGCCCATTTTGTTGCGACAAGATGAGAGTGGAATGTATAAGAAAGGAACTTGGGGTTCCTTTCTAATTCTCTTATGGATGAGTATTACCTTGAGGCCCATTTTGTTGCGACAAGATGAGAGTGGAATGTATAAGAAAGGAACTTGGGGTTCCTTTCTTATACTTGTGGTTCATTTCTTATACTCCTCTTCTGACGATATTTTCCGGAACCACATTCGATGCTTCCCATTCCAGGTGCATTCCTTTTCCAAATTCCCATAAATTTGACATCTTCCACATATGAGGGTAATTCCTTCGTAGTCCAAGTCTTGATGAAAGCGAATATATTTATGTTGAATTATAATGGATTCCACCAGACCCCGAAGAACTTTAAACCTATGATGATACAAGTGATTCCCATGTACCCATAAGATATAAAAGAGAGGTCGTATTTATAAAAAAAAACCCAAGGAATTTTCTATATCTATGAAGACTTATTCGACCAGATAATCAACGAAAGGCTGAGAAGACGGACCCAAACCGGTGTGATTTAGAGTCTCTCCAAGATTGGGTCAAAATACGCTTTCCAATGTTTCATAAATAACACCTATGCACCAAAACTCCATCTTTTGTTGAGGATATTTTCCATATCATTTTTTAAACAAAGGCTCCAAGCTATCCAACCTTTATCCAAGACCATGCTAGAAGTCTCATATCTTAAATATCGAGAGAAATTATGGGTGTTCCATTTCCTGAGAGTATTCATCGAGAGTCTCTTGTTGGTGAATTGACCGACAAGAGCATCTTTCTACATTTTTGCGATCTCATGAATTTTGACGCCTTCTCCTAGAATAAAGTTGATGTTGCCTTACCTTTTCTTAATACATTTCTTGTTGGTGGAGAGGGGCACAAAACTAGAGGGGAGGGGGAGGTTTAGATGCACGACTGCTTAGGATTCCTTATGTCAGCATATGGCTGATAAAACGAGCTCCTAAGGTAATCATCTGTTATTAAATATCAATAGTATTCTCGGGACACGAGGTCCTTACTTAGTGAACCTATGACATAGCACCTTTTATAATGGGATGTTAAATAATACCACCAATTTCATTAGATATTGATAAATACCTTCAAAAATTCTTTTGTTGAACCCCCTCCCAATACATATTTTCAATATAAGAAACCCATATTTTTACTATGTACTCCTTTTTGTACCCCCTAATACTTATAAACCTTGTGATACCCCACATTCCCCCACCAATACCTACAATATATTGACTTTATTTTTCACAATTAAAAAAAACCCTTTATAAATGAACGTGATAATATATTGGTCAACAAGGTTATATTGGTCAACAAGGTGAAGCCCATGTGCCTCAAGAGAGGATAAAACCATAGCCCTAGGTTGGTCATCATTATATTTAGGGGGTATCATTTCACATGATTCACTATGATGAATCCTCCAAATCCTCAACCAAATAAATTACCTTTTGCTTGTGTGAAGAGGCAGACGAGAGAATAGGAGAGGCAGGGAAAGTACCTTCAACATTATTCATAGGAGAGGTGGCTAGATTAGTTCGTGTGGAGTTATGAAAACCATCTAAATAATTAAAAATGGAATGGAATGCCTACAGGGTGATTTAATCTAAAGGCATGCGCAACAATATTATGTCTGATCTAACTAGTGGTGATGACAAAATAGGTTATCTAATGAGCATATCCTCAGAGAAATCCAACAAATCCTCCTCAAGTTCCATTGTGGGATCTAGTTAGAAGAAAAAGGGAAAAGGCCAGATCAGATAGATGTGTCATTAGTTGTGATGTAAATCGTTGGGATTATCCCAAAAAAACCCTCAAAGAAAAATCATTTAGTGATCTTGCAAAAACCCTAACACTTGTCACTCCCATCCTCCCAAAACGATGACATATACACACACTACTCATAGTCCTCACATTGAATCATGAGAATGTTTGAGGAAATCAACCTGTTTAGGATCATGCCTAGGAGATCCCATGGGGTTGTACTTGGTGCGAAATAAGTTGTATTCTTCCTCTCCCACATGCTCAAGCTTTTTATAATTATAGAAGGTGTGGACGATGCATTTTTCCTCTACTGTCTCCAATATTTGCATGTATAAGTAATCCGAAATGAGTATCTCTTTCATGTCATAAAAAGGTATCCACCCACAACTACATTAATGGAATATGTTTAAACTTAAAACCCCTTAGAGAAGAATCTCGCAGTGACCCTATAGTAACCCTAACACTCATTGCTCCCAACTCTTGTCCTACTTCATACATCTCCGCTCTATACCACCTTACTTATCAATCATATTGATCAAAGACCTCATACGATTCCATATATATATATATATATGTGTGTGTGTGTGTGTGTGTGTGTGTGTGTGTGTGTGTGTGTGTCATGTGTCAACTCCATGTTAGGCACAAAGGAATTACACATCTCCCTCATACAGGGTTGTAGAAAGGACCTTATGGGGAAACATTTTTTTTTAACTTT
>ML779212.1:344281-361337 GCA_009831015.1 Picea engelmannii
AAACATAATGAAATCGTCGCAATATCGATGTTAGTTCATCAGAAAAAATGCATTTTGACCACCGTGGCAATAGCGATGAACTTTCGTCGCAAGTTGCCACAGTTTTTCGTCGCACATACAACATCTTCATCGTAACTTTGGTCTAGATGAATCCATGTCATCGCTATTGCCACGAATTTTCGTCGCAAGTTGCCACAGTTTTTCGTCGCACATACAACATCTGCGTCGTAATTTTTTTACTTGTCAAAACTTTTCGTCTCAATTGTGACGAAATTTCGTCGTAATTTCCACGGTTGTTCGTTTTACTTGCGACGATCTTTCGTCAGAATTGAGACGATGCAAAGGGTTAACCGAACTTGACTTTGGTGACACGTGGAGAGATAATTTCATCGATGTTTCCACGCACACCTGGATTGTCGATATAGCGACAAAATTATTTCGATGAAAAAAAAAATCGGCTTTCGTGGAAATTGCGACGAATATGTGTGGCAATATCAACGAAAAACCATCGCAAATTTGGTCATATGTACCAGTGGAGGGAGAGAGAGGGAGACAAACAGGGGGGTAGAGAGGGAGAGTAAGACGGAGATAAAGAGAGGGATAGATGTTAGAGAGAGAGAGAGAGAGAGAGAGAGAGAGAGAGATGAATGACTTATAAGAGCACATGCGTGTTCCTAGAGCATGTGCGTGTCTTTTGAATTCAATTTTTTTGGGAAGGATTGATAATGTGTATGCTGACTTTGTTGGCTCGGTGGCTACCCACCTTTTCCAACTGGCTCAAAACAATTTTCTGGCAATTTTGACAATTTACTATTTTTAGCAGGTTTTAACTTCTGGGACCATTTTGAGGGCCTAAATGAAGGATTTTCTAGATATAGGTTTTCAATGATATCCAAAGGAATTATTGAGCCCCCAAAATGAATCTCCTCGATGATACCTTTCCAACGAGCTATCATACGCCTAAAACGGAGATCGTATGCAAAAGTTACAACCCCGGGAAGTTGATGTACTAACTTACCCAAACGGGGCTCACATGAATTTTGGCACTTCATCTCCTAGGGTTAGGTTTTTGGATGTCTAGGGCTTTTGGCATTTCTACTTATTGTAAAAAGGCCTTTAGAGCCTCATTGTAATCATCTTCTTGCGAATGCGAGTAGCCGTCACATCTCTTCTCAGAGATAAGCTGCCACCATTCTAGCAAGTCTTTCACTCTGTATTTTTACAGTCTCTGTACATTTCCTTCATTAATAGAAATCGTGTATTATTGTATCTCTGTGTTTATGGTTTCATCTCTGATATATTTTTGTTATATTATTGGATATACGTGATATCTCTGTGCATTTCTTTATTATATCTCCGCTCTCATTCCGTGCCGAAAATAATCTGGATCACTCGGATTTAGGTTCAGGATGATAAACCTAGTGGTACGGTATGCAAATTGATGAAAACCTCCATTTTTTTGAATACCCCTCTATATCTTTGTCTTTGATGTTATTTTTCTACAGGATAAACAATTAAATTGTTGATGAAGCTACAAACATATATAGAGTCGGCTATGGAGATTTGAAATATATAAGTTTTAAAAAAAAAAATATTGTTTACTATTTTTAATATATTTTTTTCACATATATCAAAATCTTAGAATAAATACCTCTCTTATTTTTGCTATAACTTTTTCTCATCTTAACCATTTCTCGAATGAGTTATATGTGGCACTAGAGGAGACCGATGCCTATGATATAAAAAAAATGTTTTGATCATGTTAAGACCCTCTTAGCCTACATGAACAAAAGAAGTTGTAATTTTAGGAATATCTTGACTTTGATAATTTTTAAAAAATATAAAATTAATATAAAAAAAATTCAAAAAAATACACAGCACAAGAAAAACAGATTATGTACAAGTATACAAGTTTTTGGAATGAAATTTCATCGTTAAGGTACTCAAAACATGCGCGAAAAAAAACATATACCTTATATTTTGTTGGAAAAATAAGATATCACTATTAGAAACAATCAAATATGACATATTTATTCACAATTTCTATGAATAAAATTTTTATATTTAGAAATCTAATTAAATTTCCTACGTTTCATCTTCTTACACCATATTCAAATTCATTGTAAAAGTACCTTTAATAATCTCTCCAAGTTAACATATTGTTTTTTTTTTATCAGGTTTGCATTGCCACTAACGCGTCCTGAGAGATCATCATTAGCTTGCACTCACCTCCTTCCATCCAAATACCAAGGGGCACCGATTTTATAAAATAACTTAATAAATATCTCCTCTCTAATATTAAAAGTAATTTATCTATTTGGGCCTTCATATTGATCACCATGCTACAAAAATCATATTCATAAAGTTTGTACTTCACTCCATGTTGCTATATCTTTTTTTGGTTCTTATAGCACCTATTAAGATAATCAAATGTTTTCACTCAATTTAAATATATTTCCTCTGGGGTGGGCCCAACAAAGAAAGAAAACGGGTTCTTATTTCTTGGGAAAAACTCAGAAAACGGGTTCTTATTTCTTGGGAAAAACTCTATCTATCGAAGTGTGGAGGCGGCTTGGAAATCAAGGACCTGTTGATCATGAGCAAATCATTAGCAAAAAAAACTTGGTGGAGATGGGTTGAAAGAAAACATGACCTATGGAGAAGAATCTAAAAATAAAAATATGCACACAAAATCCCAAAGGATGATCTCATCCATATGGAGGGCCCACTCTTGGGGTCTCTCATTTAAAACAATGCTTGGGGAAACTAGGCCCTAGTCCATGCTCGTAGTTTTTAGGAAATTTGAGACGACTCTTTGGAATTATTTTGGGAGGATGTGTGGCAACACAATGATCCAGGTGGATATTGGTGGTCACCCACCTATTCCAACTGGCTCATCTTGACAGTTTTTAGTTAAAAATGTTCCTCTGTACTCATGACATTTCTTTGTAATTGTGGGTTCTAGACTTCTAGGAATATATTGAAGCCCTACAAAACATCTAGGTGGATATTGGGGGTTTCCCACCTATTCAAACTGACTTAGTTTGGAATTTTTCATGTCAGTACATATTTATGTACTTCCATGGCCATTTTGGGGCCCTAAACAATGTTTCTTTGGCTGGCCATAGTCAAATTATACACGAAGTCATAGTTTGACAATATAATGTGTAGTTCTCAAAAATACCTTTCCAATGAACTATCACATGCCAAAAACAGAGGTTGTATGAAAAAGTTATGACCCTGGGAAGTTGAGGTACTAACTTACCCATCGGGACCCACATAACTTTTGGTGTTTCATCTTCTAGGGTTAGGTTTTTGGATGTCTAGGGTTTTGGAATTCATGAGTAATGTTAAAAAGGCTTATGTAGCCTCATTGTAATCATTCTTCTCATATAGATATGCGTAGAAACCACATTTCTTCTCAGAGATAGCTACCACCATTCGAGCAAGTTGTTTTAGTTCTGCAGTTTTACAGTTTCAGCCTATTTTATTTATTCAATAGAAATTATTTTTCACTAGATATCTGTTGTTGTTCTTCGTATATCTGTGTTATTGTATTCAATCCGTTATTCATTTCGTTCCACTCATAAATCAAGATCATTGGTATATCAGAGTGGTCTATTGTTCATTTTTTTTTCTTTGTGCATGTCCCCGACAAGATCTGGGTACAAGAAGTTGGGACTTGAACCAGTCGAGCCTTTGCAAGATTGGTTTCGCCAATCCTGACCAAAACTCATAGGGGACGATAAGAAATACGATGGAGCAGGAGATCCTTTTAAATTGTTGCTCGAGGAAGCCCTTGCACGAAAAAGGAACGAAATTTTGGACAACTTTCCATAAATCCTTTGGTGACTTCCCACAAGAGATGCATCTTCATCAAGAGGCCACGCAACCCCCTTCAAGGTACAATTAAATTTTGATATTCCATTATTTGAAGGACTGATAGATGCGGATGTTGTAGATAAATGGTTGAATCTGTTCGAAGGGTATTTTTAGGTCCACAATTTTTACGATAAGGAAAATATTACTTTTACACTCCTCAAGGTCATCCCCAATGTTAAGGACCAATGCGATACTTACTCTGAACAAAGGTCCATAGAGGAATCTGCAATATTTATGGTCTCCCCCACATGGGTTTTCTTTAGGGATGTCATTAAAGAACAATACTACCCTGTTGGAAGCTACGAGGACCAGTACACAAGATGGACCACATTGTGTCAGGAAAGGGACCAAACAGTGCTAGATTTCACCAATATTTTCCATACTCTACACACCAAATTGGGTATCAAAGACATTGAAGGACATATGGTGCTCAAATACCGTAGTTGTCTGCATATATACATTCAAACAAAAATGGAGTTTATGTACATCACATCATTAGGTGCAGGTTATAGATATGTTATCAAGATCTAGCAAAAATTTAAGTAGAAGAGGTGAGAGTTTGGATCTGCAAATTCCTCATAGTCGAAGCAGGGAAAATGCGGTTCCAACCCACCAAACAAGGGACAGAGAAAAGATGGTCACTCTTAGGGAAACTAGTCTAAGGTGTAACCCAATAAGGGTAATGATAAGTCAAAGAAGGACACGTGAAAGTGGTGTGAATACCATAAAATCCCTTGGCACAACACCGAAGATTGTCACTCCAATAAGTCACTGGTGGCCGAGCTAAAGGCTTCTGAGTCCGAGGAAAATTCTGAATCTGAATCAAATCCGGAAAGTGGGAATCGAATTATCGATGTGGAACCAAGTGCCACTGTCGCTACCACCAAAGTATAGCCAAGCAAACCAGAAAAACGAGAGGAAGGGGAACACCTATTTCACTCACATATGTGGGTAAAGGGGGATCCGCTTCATTTCATTGTCGATAGCGGCATTCAAAATAATATGATTTCAGCATAGTTCATCAAGCGGTTGGATTTGCCGATAACACTACATCTGCAGCGCTACACCATCGGCTTGCTTCTCCAAGGAAGAGATCTCTGCGTCAACCAACAATGTCGTCTGCCCTACAACATCAAGCCCTTCAAAGATGAGGTATTGTGTGATATTTCTCCCCTTGAAGTTTGTGATGTTCTTTTAGGCCATCCATATTTGTGGAAGCAACATGATGTGTATGAGTCTAGACCCCGTAGTGTTATTATTACTTTGGGTAGACAATTGTACAGGATACCAGAGGTAGCGTCGCCTACCACTATTTCTTTAATCTCTGCTAGGAAATGTAGTAAGGTCATTTTATAGACCGAGAAGTTCATACTTTTTGTGATCTGTGCTTGCAATAAGCAGAAGGTCGTCGCCACATCCATGACCTCTACATAGAGCCTGTATTTGCATAAGAAGAAATTGGACGAGATCATGGAAGAGTACAAAGACATCTTCTCCTCACCCATCGGGGTACCAACGCACTACCAAGTCAATCATCCAATTGATCTAACCTCTAGTGCACCTCTACCTAATGGACCAGTCTATCGTCGCTTGCAGATGGAAAATGAAGAAATCAAGTGCCAGATCTAAGAGTTTCTTCAAAAGGGGCACATCCAACCCATCTCCTCCCCTTGTGAAAGCCCAATTCTATTGGTGCAGAAGAAAGACAAGACCTTGCAGGTTTTCATTGATTACAGAGCATTAAACAAAATCACAGTCAGGAACCGGTACCCAATTCCCCGAATTTATGACCTTCTTGACCAACTCAAGGGAGGAAAGTTCTTCAGCAAAATTGACCTAAAGTATGGCTACCACCAAGTCCCCATTGAACCGAATGATATATGGAAGACAACTTTCAAATCTAAAGAAGGTCTCTTCAAATGGTTGGTCATGCCATTTGGCTTAACAAATGGACCAACAAATTTCATGAGATTCATGGATGAAGTATTGAGACCATTCACCAACTCTTTTGTGGTGCTATGTCTAGATGACATCCTCATCTTCAACATAACTTGGGAGGATCACACGCAGTGTATTCAATAGGTTTTGAGCACTCTGCGACATCACAAGTTATATGCCAACTTGGAAAAATGCTCCTTCGGCATGAACATGGTCCAATACTTGGGCTACATTGTTGATGAGCATTGGGTACATGTGGATCCAGCTAAGATCCAATTTATCCATGACTAGCGAGCCCCAACCACACTAACCGAGCTTCAAAGATTCTTGGGACTTGCCAACTTATACCGAAGTTTCATGTTGGAATTCTCCCATATTTCATGGGCCCTTAGCCAAGTAACCAAGAGTGGTGGCAAGGCAACGTTCGCATGGGGGAAGGCACAACAACAAGCATTTGATGATATGAAGCATTGCTTGTGCTCAGCTCTAGTACTCTCATTACCCGATCTGCAACAATCATTCGAGATTGAGACTGATGCCTCTGACTATGATGTAGGTGCATTTCTCACTCAACACGGTCATCCAGTAGCATACGATAGTGAGACACTCTCAGATATCGTCCGAAAATACTCCACCTATGAAAAGGAAATGTATTCCATTGTGCAAGCCTGTCATCAATGGAAACATTACATTTTGGGAAATTAGGCAATCATCCACACTGATCACAAGCCTCTATAGTTCATACAGACACAAGGGAAGTTGCAGAACGACTGCCATCAAAAGTGGTCCACATACCTGCAACACTTCCATCTCAACATAAAGTATAAGATAGGGAGCACAAATCGTGTCGTTGACTACCTCATTCGACCTCTAGTTGATGCACTCACCACCGTGCTCCATTCCTGTGGACATGAGGCATATGAGTGGCCCCAACTTTATCAACATGACCCTAACTTCGCCACCACCTATCAGCTCTTGGGTATCGCCGTGAATGTCACTGATTTTGCATCTGGGATGGACTATTATTCCATTTGGGCCACCTTTGTGTTCCTGCAAGAGAGCGTGCAAAGATGATTTGGGAGGCTAACTACAGTCGGATGGAAGAACATTTTGGCATGGATAAAACTTTGTTCATTCTACAGAAACATTTTTATTGGCCAAAAATTCTACAAGACATCAACAAGTATATCGGATCTTGCACTATATGTGCCATTGCCAAGCCAACCATCAAGAATAAAGTCATATATACCCCTCTTCCTTCTCCCGAGAGGCCTTGGAAATCCATATCAATGGATTACATGTCTGACCTTCCATCCACCATATAAGGCAATGACTATGTATTTGTCATGGTTGATCGATTTTCAAAGATGGCCATTCTCACAACCTGCAAGAAGAGAATCACAACAACAGATACTGCCAAGCTCTTATTCAAACAGGTATGGGTGCATTTTGGGATACCACATACCATCATCTCATATTGGGACAACAGGTTCCTCAACACATTTTGGGCGAGTCTCTTGTCACTGTTGGACACCAAGCTCACTAAATTCACTTCTTTCCACCCCCAAACAGATGGCCAAATAGAGGTCATCAATCGAATGATTTTTCACATCCTATGCATGTATAACTATAAACATCTGCGTACATGGGAATAGAGTCTTCCCTATGTTCAACAAAACTACAACAGGGCTCTCCATAGCTCCACCAACCATAGCCCATTTCAGGTGGGGCTGGGATTCCAACCCTTGGGTCCCACTGATGTTGCACTACCTCTTGCAACCACATAGGAATAATCTTCCCATTTTCAGTCTGAGGTTGAAAAAGCCACCAGATTCATTGAGCGGATTCATCACATCCGCCAACAGGTCCATGATATTTTTTAGAAATCCAATGCTAAGTACAAGCAATGCCATGATCAACATAGGGTATTGCACCAATTTCAGGTGGGAGATAAGTTCTGGTTACATTTGCAAAAAGAGCGCATTACCAGGCCCCATCAAAAGTTGTGTCCACTTTGCTATGGGCCTTACACTATCACCAAGGTTGTGGATGGAAACTCATTTGAGCTCATCACTCCAACCCTCCTTGGCTTTCACCCAGTGTTCAATGTGGACCTCCTTCAACCATATTTTCCACCATTATTGGACACCTCAAAGATTGTTGAACAATTGACACCAACATAGATCAGCTCTGACTGCATGGAAAATACATTCACTGATCATACAGTGTACATACGGGTCAAGGGAACTCGCTAATAGAGGATCCAACTTTATTAGGTTGTCAAGGTAGGGCAGCTTCTGCACCAAGGAAAGTGGCTCACCCAGGGCCAAATTCAGAAGAAATTTCCTCACCTGATGGGGGCATTCAATGTAAGGGAGACCATTGTTTCCTGATGGGGGAGGAATGATTCAAGTGGATATTGGTGGCCACCCACCTATTCCAACATGCTCATCTTGACAATTTTTAGTTCAACAAGTTTCTCTGTAATGATGAAATTTCTTTGTAATTGTGGGTTATGCACTTTCGAAGTTGTCCTGAATCCCTACACAACATCCAAGTAGATATTGGTGGTCGCCCACCTATTCCAACTGGATTATTTTGGAATTTTCCATGTCAATACATCTTTATGTACTTCTAGGGATCTTTGGGGGCCCTAAATAGTGTTTTTTGGGCTTGCCACAATTAAACTATAGACAAAGTTAGAATTTGATGGCATAATGAGTAGTTCGCGAAAATGCGTTTCCAACGGGTTATCACATGCCTAGAATGGTGGTCGTATGAAAAAGTTACAACCCCGGGAAGTTGAGGTACCAACTTACCCATTGGGGCCACATAACTTTTGGCGTTTCATCTCCTAGGGTTAGGTTTTTGGATGTCTAGGTTTTTTTCATTCATGAGTAATGTTAAAAAGGCCTCTGGAGCCTCATTGTAATCATTCTTCTCAGGCGGATGCATGTAGGAACCACATCTCTTCTCAGAGATAACTACCACCATTCGAGCAATTTGTTTCAATTTTGCAGTTTTACAGTTTCAACCTATTTTCTTTATTCAATAGAAGTTATTTTTCATTGGATATTTGTTTTTGTTCTCTGTATCTCTATGTTATTGTATTCAATCTATTATTCATTTCGTTCTCATCATAAATCTGGATCACACAAACCCAAGATACACTCCTAGGAACCCTTGTAATTGGCCAAAGTAAAAATCCAAGTCCAAAGTTAGAACTTAGTTAACCAATATTGGAGGATCTCAGACAATTCAGGGCCAACGTCCTTTCACAAGTGGAAATCAAGGTTAGATTGGCCACCATAATTACCAAAGGAGGAAAGTAAAGAACTTCATAATTGCTTGAGAAGAAGAAGGATAGTTTTCTAGTAAGGCAAGGACATATTACACTCGGGTTCACAAGGAGATGGAAACTTTAACTTCGAGCAGTCATACCACCTAGAAGTTAATCATAGTGACTAGGACACAAGAAGTATCTAGAATAACATTTGGAACAAATAAATTTGGCCCAAGGTATCTACTTTCCTCTACCTATTAGCTCAAAGGAAAATTATTACCTAGGACAAGATTATAAAGAGAGTTTTTGAGGGGCCATCCATCTTTTACGTGTGCAAGGAAAATGAAGAGATAATGGAGCACCTATTTAATAGGTGCATAGTTGTATCAAAACTATGGGATAGAGTGGTTTCCATATTCATATAGTGTGATCGCATCAGAGAGAGCATAAATCAAACTCTAGAGAAATGGAGGCAATCACCATACTACAACCCCAACTTAAGTAGAGCTTGGATTTTTTCCCCAAGATTCTTACTATGGATAGTCAGTAAAGAACAATTTAGAAACTTGAAGGACACATGACACACCATTCAAATCAAATTCTGAGAACTGGTTACATTTTTTTCTTGGTCCCAACAAGCAACAAACCTATGCGGGAAGAGAAGATCATTTTTAATTAATGGAAATTTGAACAAAGCCCCTTCTCTTTTATGAAGCATAATCCCTCCTTTCAACATCTCTTCCCGATTATATTTTCAAGACCATCAAAAGGATTTGTTAAATTGAATCTTGATGGAGAAGCCAAAAGAAAACGTGGCCTGACGGGGGCTGGCGGGGTTTTGAGGGATGATATAAGTGGCATAATTTTCATTTGTTTGTTCACTTGGGAAATAGCACCAATAATGCAATGGAATTTGATGGTCTATTTAAGGGATTGCATGTGTCTCATCTACGAGGATACACCAATCTAATTGTGGAGGGTGATTCATCAGTAATAATACAAGAGCCTAGCCAACTTAGACATGAGTGCCTCAAAACCAACAAGAACAACAACATGTTCTTGGATGGTTAGTAAGCTTATTTTTCTTTATTTATTTGGTATTGAATATGTAAGGAGTGCTACTTCAAGCCTCATCAATATTCAAATACATAGTTTACATAGTTTTTCTATTGTAGTCCATAAGAGAAACAAAGTTTTTCTATTGTATTCCATAAGAGAAAGAACTTCTTTGATCATTTTTTATTATTTTTGAAAGTACAATATATATTGTGTTAAGATGAAAATTGTGCTAAGCAACCATGACTTGGACCCAAGTCATCAATGTTGTCTATAATACCTTTTGTTCCATATTAATATAAATATAGATAGTTTTAAAAAAATATGTAAAATTTGTATGTTTATTTTTAAAAACCTATATAATAATTGTAATATATATATATATATATATATATATATATATATATATATTAAAATGATACGAACTCTATAGGAGATGAAACTCATCAATCACTGGAGGAATTTTTATCCAAAGAATAAATAAAGTTGAAAGAAAGTTTTATTAGTCCCTGCCCTGTAGGGACTATTAGTAATCAATTTTTCATTGTTCTAGTACGGAAACCAACCATTTTAACCAAAGTTTCAAGAGTTTCATGCAATTTTTCAACTCACATTTTCTTTTTAGTTTCAAGTTTTAAGTTTGAGGCCTTATTCGACCTCATATTGAGGCAACATGTTTCAAACTTAGGGAAAGAGAGGCTTGAAACTTAGTAAATGTGATATGTAGGAGACAATGTGAATTAATGCTAAGTTTCAAGTTAGCATTAATTCCAAATATTAAATGCTTAGTGTTTTCCATTGCATAACTCGTAGCCCATAACCCTGCTGCCAACTAACCTCCCACTTGGTCATTTGCATGTCTCTTGCCATCACTATAAGCATGTTTGCTAAGGATGGTGTTTCCTCCCCATTTCTTTCTTTCATTGTTTCTGTTCTTCCTTGAGATTGATTACCTTTCATGTTTCTCTTCTTCCTCGCAATTACACCTGAATAGTGGTCCTATGCCCATGAACAACCTTTAGTTTTCTATTAGATTAGGTGGTTAATTACACCTGAATAGTGATTAGCCAACCTTCAACCTACAATATGTAGAGAAGAGAGACCTTCCACAAAAATAGTTGGTGAGTCAAATCAATTTTACAAATAACACTTCCACATAATTTATTTTGCTTCAATTTTATAGTGAATTTAAGAGATACCACTTTAACATTAAAAAAAAAAAAAAAAATTTACAGTGAATTAGAGATGTATATTCGTGAAAAAAAAAATCTAAAAATATTGTTTTTTATTCGATATTAAAATGAATTAAAAATGTGATATTTATGAAAAAAAAATCTAAAAATATTGCTTTTTATTAATATTAAGATGTTATTAGTGATAAAACGATTTTGACAACAAATAATTGTCACAATTCTACAAAATACAAATTAAAAAGATGAAAACATAAGATGTTATTACTGGTAAAAGGAATTTGACAAGAAATAATTGTCACAGTTATACAAAAATACAAATTCAAAAGATAACTAAAAAGATGAAAACATACCATAATTTATTTTGCTTCAATTTTATAGTGAATTTCGTTTCTTTGTTTATCCCGCTTTAGCAAAGGCATTAGTTGCTTTCTCACTTGTTCTCAGAAACAAATTTAGTTTCTTTGTTTATCCCGCTTTTGCAAAAGCATTAGTTGCTTTCTCGCTTTTGCAAAGGCATCAGTTGCTTTCTCACTTGTTCTCAGAAACAAATTTAGTTTCTTTGTGTATCCCGCTTTTGCAAAAGCATTAGTTGCTTTCTCGCTTTTGCAAAGGCATTAGTTGCTTTCTCACTTGTTCTCATAAACAAATTTAGTTTCTTTGTGTATCCCGCTTTTGCAAAAGCATTAGTTGCTTTCTCACTTGTTCACAGTCAACATCAAAAAGCATTAGTTGCTTTCTCACTTGTTCACAGTCGACATCAAGTAATATCAAGCATATGTTTTACCAGGCCTACCCACAGGGGCCAAGTGAAACATGTTTTGCTAAAATTTAAGGACTTGCAAATATGGCTACCATATATGAAGTCAAAAGGTTTTCGCAAAACATTTCAAACCTTACTTGGAGAAAGGCTTATATTTAAAATTCTGAACTCATTAACAATAGTTTCAATCACGAAAAACTGATCTTTGGAGTTGCTCATCTTCTAGAAAACAAGCTCATGTGGCTTTATTCCTGATCTCAAAGCTGTAAAGACATTTTAGGGACCTTCTTGTACCCTTAGGGGATTCTTAGGGCCCTTCTAGTAAAGCCATTCCTGTAAAGATCTCCTTACCGCTTACTAGGGTTAAAGACATTTCTGCTTACTTGATATTTTTCCAGCACACCTTACCATTGGATGAGCTAGATATACCTTCCCCAGAAAGTTGGCTCTTCCCCTAAAGCCTGGGTATACTCTGTGAATAATTAATAATCGCTCGAGACTGAGAGTTGCGTTTGATTCACTTATCCTACTCGAGCAACTCCCGACAGAAGGTTTGGTCGGTGAATTCAGAAGGTTGTTGGGTCGGTGAATTCAGAACCAGATGCAGGCTAGAGGCCTCATCAAATTTGTCCCTGCTGTTAGCCGCCTGCTCAGCATTCAATACTGTGGTTGATATATACACTTTTGGATCTTGATATATACGCCCGGATATATCTAATCGTGTATATACCACCTACGAATGCTACCCAGCAGACTGGTTATTGTTCTACTCAGCAGCCCTGGAGATTGTTCTACTCTGCAGCCCTGGAGAGAGAAAAAGTGTCGCTATCAAGAGATTAGCTTCCTGACTTTCACCGGTCCACTGCACACTCGTTGAAACTTTCACGTGTCCACCTGCAAATAACACTTATAGAGGTTAGGTTTAAGATTTTCACGTGTCCACCTGCAAATAACACTTAGTGAGGTTAGGTTTAAGATTTTCCATTAAACGCGTGCCAAAGTAGCGGTCCCACCTTTTATCCCTTCCATTGAGGTGCTCAGAACTTCCACGTAACACGTGTTGGGATGGAAACAGATTCACTTGCTGGGATATAAACAGATTTCCTGTGACAGTCGATGCCTTTGCAGCTCCCCTTCTTTTAATTTCGTATCTCTGGCAGATTTGGACACATGGGCGTAAGTATCCCGTCGAAGGAAATTATAAGCATTATTCAGATTTTATATTAGGTAACTACATAGTTTCATATTCTTTACCCTTCAATTCAAAACATGAAGTCTACCACGTGGAAATCAGTCCCATCTAGCCATTCTATATTAAATTGACTGATAGTAATTTGGCTGGTCTCTGATTGGGTGGTAGACCGATGGGCTCTTTTTAGTTCGGCTTATGCAGATTCTGCAAAGCAAATATCTAATAAAAAATGTATGTAGATGTCAAACGGGTACGGTACTCTATGGAAAAGTAAACAACATAACAACCGAGCACACCAGAAGGCAATGAGCACATGCATGAAGTAATGCAAAGCGACGACACCCATGAAGTAATGAAGACATGACCGAAGTAATGCAGGGAAAGAAGTCAACATGGAAGGGTGAGAGAGAACATGAGACTTTAAGATATGGTGCTCCACATAAAGTGGCTTTTATTATTTTATAACCTTAGCAAGAATGACATACACTGGCCTTAATGTTAGTGGGGAGTTTATTTTCTCTCTCACACATTTGGGTTTTGGATAGTTACTATGTTCATTGGTTTTCAATTCATTATATTTTATGGATAAATGAGAAATTGAATATGGTGGGAGTACTAGTACAATTTTTCATTTTATTAATCACTGGAGTTTGGTTAATTTAAATATTTCAATGAAAATTAATAAATTTTAGAAAATAAATATTGATAAAAAATAAAAACAACATTTTCACCATAGAATAATACTGTTATAATGATCATTTTAGAGACTAGAAGAATGAATGAAAATAAAAGGATACATATACTCATTCAATTTTAAAAACACTCAATTCAATTACAAGAAAATGTTCACTATTGGCAACTAAGAATAACCTCATTCAGATGAATGAAAATAAGAGGATACACATTCTCATTCAATTTTAAAAAGACTCAACTCAATTTCTATATAAGAACATTCTCACTATTAACAACTAACAACTAAGAAGAGTCTCACTACTAACAAAGTTTAAGAATTTACAAGAGTGAATGTAAGCAAGAGCCCACATAACATTAATCATAGAGCCAACATTGATGAGCAAGGCTATGGTGAATGCAAGGGAACACAAAAAAAAATATAATTACTAGAGAAATCCAGAGAAAAACATTAATCACAAAAAATCATTTATTAATGATTTCAAATAGTTGAAATGTGAATACAAGAGAGATCATTTTTTATCCCAAACCCAACAAAAAACTCACATTAGCATTCAATGCTTTACTTGTAGCTACAAAATAGCTCATCAAACAAAGAAAATAAATGCAACCAAAACTACTTCAACCCAAGTATAACACCACTACTAGCAACCATTCTAGATATCAGAAGAGCAAATGCAAGTAAAAAACTACACAACTTCCCAATAAAAAACAACACCAATGCAAAGTAAGGTAAATAATAAAGGGATATAAGTCAAACACCTTTGTTCACTCACAAAAATAAGGTAGGAAATATTCCAAAACATCAATAGTCAACACCCTATTTTAAGATTTTATGTAAAATAATAAGATTTTACATTTTATTTGAACTTTTCTAAAAATTTCTAAAAAGATTATATATGTGTGAAAAAATTTATCTTAAAATTTTATTTATTCAAAATTTATCATAATTTAAATAGTTAAATATTTTATTTTAATCATTAAACATAATCTTACATAAAAACACATAAATTTAAAAATAAAATACAATTATAAATCTTTTTTTTTATAAATTTAAATATAAAATACAACTATAAATCCTTTTTTTTATATAATATTGTACATATTAAATATATCAAATGAATAGCTCTTAATAATAAATTATTATAAATAGTACTGTTATATATGATGTATATATAAAGTTTTAGAAAAGTTGGAAATAAACTTATATATTATTAGTGTTTTCATCATGTGTTTTATACTAATAGTTACAAATTTGTATAATTTAAAATTATTTATTTTTAGTGTAGTTATCAAAATGGATAATGAAGGTATGCCTATTAATTGAACATTTTTCACCTCTTATCAATAATATTAATAATAGTTATAAATTTGTATAATTCTAAATTATTTATTTTTAGTGTCTTTATCAAAATGGATAATGAAGGTGTGTATATTAATTTAACATCTTTCAACTCCCATCAATAATATTAATAGTTACAAATTTGTCTAATTCTAAGTTGTTTATTTTTAGTGTTTTTATTAAAATGGATAATAAAAGTGTGCATATTAATCGAACATCTTTCACCTCCCATCAATAATATTAATAATTACAAATTTGCATAATTCTAAGTTGTTCATTTTTAGTTTCTTTATTAAAATAGATGATGAAGGTGTGCATATTAATTGATCTTTCACCTTCCATCAATAATATTAATAATTACAAATTTATATAATTCTAAATTGTTTATTTTTAATATCGTTATCAAAATAAATAATAAAAATTTACATATTAATTAAACATCTTTTACCTTTCATCAATATAAAAACCTTAACATGAGAAGGATGTACACTTCCACTTCCCTACCTCCACATCCATGACTCACCTCACCTTCATAAAGATAGAAATACAGATGCAGATGTACGTGACCACCATTTCATTCTAAGGAAAAAAATGACCATTTCATGATGAAGGTGTTGGGCGAGATTTTGCACTACCAAGTTATGAACAACTTCGATTGATATATTACTATTTAACTGAGACCGAGGGAAACTAGTGGACAGAAAGGCGGCTCACGTGGTCTAGCTCATGGAAGAGTTTTTCGGGTTGAAAGGGATAACTTTGAAATCAAAGGTAGAGCCCACCAATCTACTTCAACGTGTTTCTCTTTCTCTTTCTTCAACTGTTTTAACTTTATTTATTCTTCTCTTTCTCGTTCTTCAACTGTTTAAACTTTATTTATTCTGTGTACCATCTGTCCTTTGCAAATTGGATGGCCCGCATTCGACAGAGTTTCATCACTTATTGGCTTCCTTCCTACCACACTATAAGTATGTCCAAAACTCCATAGTTTCATCATTCAATCAATATTTCGCCGGGCTGAGTTATAGTTTCATTGAGTTCGCCTGAATTTATTAGTGTGGTGAGTGTTTGAAAGAATCGCTTCAGTTTATATACTGGCGAAGAGCGTTCAAGAACTGGCGAAGAAACAGAAGGACACAGTACCAGAAAGATATATAAGAAGGGACGTAGAAAGGCCAATACCAACGTCAATGTCTGATCATCAGCTCGATATCCCCATCGTTGACATGGCCAAGCTTTCAGAAGGATCACAGAGGAAGCAAGAGATTAAGAAGATTGCTCAGGCTTGTCAAGACTGGGGCTTCTTCCAGGTATCATTTCATTAATTTATGCTATCTTGTTATCATGGAATGTTTTGGAAGAATAACTGAATATATTGTGGGGGGCGTTTTGCAGGTTGTGAATCACAGTATCCGAAACTCCTTAATAGATGGTATTAAAAGAGTTGGGAAGGAGTTCTTCCAGATTCCTTTGGAAGAGAAACAAAAGTATGCAGTGAAGCCAGGAGATCTTGAAGGCTATGGCAAGACATTCGTTGCGTCTGAAGAACAAAAGCTGGATTTGGATGACTTGTTGGCTTTGCTGTCGTCTCCTTCCGACTATAAAGATCTGAATGCGTGGCCAGTTCAACCTACTGATTTCAGGTGCACTTCAAACATATATTTTCATGGTGGGAAATACCACAAAATATTTTTGACTGTAATATAATTGATCATCATCT
>ML779212.1:444460-454979 GCA_009831015.1 Picea engelmannii
GAATTCCAAACCCCTAGACATCCAAAAACCTAACCCTAGAAGGTGAAACGCCAAACGTCATGTGGGACCTATGGGTAAGTTGGTGTAATTTGGTACCTCAACTTCCTAGGGTCGCAACTTTTGCATACAACCTCCATTTTAGGAGCGTGATAGCCCGTTGGAAAGTTCTTTCAGATATATACACATTTTTTCATCAAACTCTGAATCTGCCTACAGTTTGACTATGGGGAGTCAAAAAAACAATGTTTAGGGCCCCAAAACAACACTGAAAGTACAACAAGATGTGCTGACATGAAAACATACAAAATAAGCAAGTTGGATTCGGCGAGAGGGCACCCATCTCCACCTAGAGAATGTGTGAGGCTTCAGACAACCCCAGAAGTGTAGAACTCACATGTATAAATAATTATAGAAAGACGTGTTGAATAAAAAATGGACATGAGGAGCCAGTTGGAATAGGTGGGTGGCCACCAATATCCACCTGGATCAATCCTCTCCCCTTAAGAAGCAATGGTCTCCATTGCGTTGAGTTCCCTCATCAGGTGAGGAAACTTTTGTTTGATTTGGCATTGGGTAAGCCACTTTCCTTGGTGTAGGAGTTGCCCTACCTTAACAACCTGATAAAGTTAGATCCACTACTAGCGTGTGCCCTTGACCTGTGTGTCCACTATCTGATCAGTGGAGGATTGTTCCATGTAGTCAGGGTCTGTTGGTGTCAGTTGTTCGACGATCTCAAAGGTGTCCAATAATGGTGGAAAATATGGCCGAAGGAGATCCACATTGAATATTCGATGCAGAACAAGGAAGGGTGGAGTGTTGAGCTCAAAATTATTGCTACCCATAGCCTTGGTGATAGTGTAAGGCCCATAACGAAGTGGGTAAGCTTCTGGTAGGGCTCGGTGAGACGCTGCTTTTGCAAATGTAACCAGACTTTGTCGCCAACCTGAAATTGGTGTGGTACCTTGTGTTTATCATGGCACTACTTATACTTAGCATTGGATTTCTATAGAATCTCCTCGACCTGTTGGTGGATGTGTTGAATTCGCTCAATGAACCTCGTGGCCTTGTCAATCACAGACTGATCAGGGGAAGAGTTTGTCTGTGCAGTGGCAAGAGGAAGTGCAACATCAATGGGTCCCAAGGGTTGGAATCCCAGACCCACCTGAAATGGGCTATGGCTGGTGGAACTATGGAGAGATCTGTTGTAACTGTGTTAGACATATGGAAGACTCTTGTCCCATGTACGAGGATTCTTAGAATTGTACATGTGCAGGATGTGCAAAATCATCAGATTGACGACCTCGATTTGGCCATCGGTTTGGGGGTGGAAAGAAGTGGATTTTGTGATCTTGGTGTCCAAAAGAGACCAAGACTCGACCAAAAGGTTATGAGGAACTTGCTATCTCAGTCGGAGATGATGGTCTATGGTATCCCAAAGTGAACCCAAACTCGTTCGAGGAAGATCTTTGCAGTCTCTACTGCTATGACATTCTTCTTACAGGCTATGAGGATAGCCATTTTCGAAAACTGATCAACAACCACAAACACGCAGTCATTTCTGTGCTTGGTGGATGACAAACCATACATTTAATCCATGGAGATGGATTCCCACAGCTTCTCGAGAATATGAAGAGGGGTGTATAAACCTTGCTTCTTGATGGTTGGCTTGACAATGGCACAGGAAGTGCAAGATATGATATACTTGCTGACATCATGTTGAATTTTTGGCCAATAAAAAAGTTTTTGAAGAACGATGACAGTTTTCTCTACACCAAAATGTCCTGCCACCCAACTATAGTGGGCTTCCCAAATCATCTTTGCAGGCTCGCTTGTAGGAACACATAGATGGCCTAGGTGGCATAAGAGTTCGTCCTAAATGTGAAAATCAGTGACAGTGGTGCATTTACCCAAGAGATGATATGTGGTGACGAAGTCCGGATCTTGTTGGTAAAGTTGGGGCCATTCCAATGTTTCATGTCCACAGGAATGGAGCACAGTGGTGAGTGCAACCATAGGAGGCTGACTGAGGCAGTCAACGACATGATTGGAGATACTTGTCTTATACTTGATGTTGAGATGGAACTGTTGCAGGTAGGTAGACTGCTTATGATGGTGTTTGTTATGGAATTTCCCCTGTGTATGTATGAACTGCAAAGGATTTTGATTAATGTGTATGATTGTCTTTGTCCCCAGAATGTAATGTTTCCATTGACGACAGGCTTGTACAATGGAATACATTTTCTTGTCATAGGTGGGGTATTTCTGGAGAATATCGGAGAGTTTCTCACTATGGTATTCCACCGGATGCCTGTTTTGAGTGAGTATTGCACCTACAACATAGTCATATGCATCAATCTCAATCTCAAATGGTTGTTGCATATCAGAAAAGGAGAGTACTGGAGTTGAGCACAAATGATGTTTCATATCTTCGAATGCTCGTTGTTTCTCCTTCCCCCACATGAACTTGTCCCTACCACCTCCCTTGGTCACCTGGCTGAGGGCCCACGCAATATGGGAGAATCCAAACACGAACCATTGGTAAAAACTGACTAGTCCCAAGAATGTCTGAAGCTCGATCAATGTGGTCGGGGCTGGCCAGCCATGGATGACTTGGGTATTAGTTGGATCAACATGTACCCCATGCTCATCAACAATGTATCCTATGTATTGGACCTTGTTCATGCGAAAAGAGAATTTTTCCAAGTTGGCATAAAGCTTGTGTTGTCGTAGAGTGCTCAAAACCTATTGAATGTGTCGCATGTGCTCCTCCGACTTTCTGTTGAAGATGAGTATTTCATCCAAATATACCACCACAGAGGATTTGCTGAAGGGTCTCAAGACATCATCCATCAACCTCATGAAAGTGGTTGGTGCATTTATTAAGCCAAAGGGAATGACTAGCCATTCGTAGAGACCTTCTTTAGACTTGAAGGTTGTCTTCTAGACATCAATTGGTTCGATGGGAACCTGGTGATAGCCAAACTTCAGGTCAATCTTGTTGAATAACTTTTCCCCCTTAAGTTGGTCAAGAAGGTCATCAATCCTGGCAATGGGGTAGTGGTTCCTGACTGTGATTTTGTTTAAGGCTCTGTAATCAATGTAGAGTCACCAAGTCTCGTCCTTCTTCTGCACTAGTACAAGTGGGCTTCCGCAAGGGGAGGAGTTGGGTCTAATGTGCCCCTTTTGAAGAAGCTCTTAGATCTGACGCCTGATTTCGTCATTCTCCATTGATGAGTGTTGATAGACTGGTCCATTAGGTAGAGGTGCGTCGGGGGTCAGATCAATGGGATGTTTGACTTGGCAGTGTGTCGATACCCGTGTAAGTGAGACAAAGATGTCTCTGTATTCTTTCACAAGCCCGTCCACTTGCTTCTGCTACAAAGAGAGCCATTGTGTAGAGACCATGGATGTGGCAGAGACCTTCTGCTTACTGTGAGCACAGATCATAAAGAATATGAACTTCCCAGTCTTTGAAATGACCTTGTTGCATTTCTTAGCAGAGATTAAATAAATAACAATAGGTGGTGCCACCTTTGGGATCCTTTACAATTTTCTACCCAAATTAATAATAATACTATGGGGTCTAGACTCATACACATTATGATGCTTCCACAAATATGGTTTTCCCAAAAGAACATCATAAAATTCAAGGGGAGAATGATCACACAATACCTCATCTTTTAAAGGCTTAATGTCGTAGGGCAGACGACACTGTTGGCTGACAGAGAGATCTCTTCCTTGACGAAGCCAACCGATGGTGTAGGGTTGCGGGTGCGTTGTCGTTGGCAAGTTCAGTCGCTTGAATACCTCTGCTAAAATCAGTTTCTTATGACTACCACTGTCGACAATGAAATGAATCGGAGCCCCCTTGATCCACATATGTGAGTGAAAGAGGTGTTCCCCTTCCTCTGTTTCTTCTGGTTCACTTGGCCAGACTTTGGTGGTAGTGACCGTGGATTGGGTTCAACATTGATAACCCACTTCCCTCCTTCAGGATTTGACTCAGAATCAGAATCAACCTCTAACTCGGAAGCCTTCAGCGTTGCCACGAGAGACTGTTTGGAGCGACATTCATCGGTGTTGTGCCAAGGCTGTTTATGGTACTCACACCATTTTCTCATGCCCTTCTTCATCTTCTCGTTTCCCTTCTTGTGTTGCGTCTTGGACAGATTGTACTGAGGGTGGCCATCTCAACTTGGTCCCTTGTTGTATGGGTTGGGGTTTCCTTTTCCCTGCTTCGACTGTGCGAGGTTTGCAGATCCAAACACTCGTCGTTTCTTCTTAAATTTATGCTCGATCTTGACAGTGTATCTATAAGTCATGCCCAATGAGGCGATGTCCAGAAACTCCATTTCTATTTCAATGTATCTATGCAAAGAGCCGTGGTATTTGAGCACCAGATGATGCTCATAATCTTTGATACCCAATTTGGTGCATAGGGTATGGAAAATTTTGGTGAAGTTTGGTACTGTCTGGTCCCTTTCTTGATGTAGGGTGGTCCATCTGGTGTACTAGTCCTTGTAGCTTCCAACATGGTAGTATTGCTCTTTAATGGCGTCATGGAAGGAATACCATGTAGGGGCCACCCAAAAAATTGCAGATTCCTCCATGGCCCTTTGCTCAAAGTAAGTATCCCACCAGTCTTTAACATGGGGAACGACCTTGAGGAGTGAAAAAGTGATCTTTTCCCTATCAAAAAAATTGTGGAATGAAAAATATCCTTCGAGCAGATTCAACCATTTATATACAACATCTGCATCTATCAATCCTTCAAATAATGGAATATCAAAATTTACCTGTACTTTGAAGGAGTTTGCATGGTCATTTGATGAAGATGCTTCTCCCGTGAGCAACCGTCGAAGGATCTGTGCGAAGTTGTCCATCATTTCGTTCCTTTGTTGCGTGAGGGATTCCTCGAGCAACATTTTAATAGGATCTCCTACTCCATCGTATTTCTTCTCGTCTCCCATGGTTTGTTGTCGGGATCGGCGCGACCGATCTGGTAATGGATCGATTGGTTCGAGTCCCAACTTCTTGTACCTAGACCTTTTATGGGACATGCATGAAGAAAATTAAATGAAGAGAAGACCGCTCTGGTACCACTGATCCAGATTTAGGAGAAGAATGAATTGATTAATAGATTGAATACAATAAACAAAGAGATAGGAAGAATAACACAAATATTCAATGAACAATATGTTATATTAAATAATGAATAGGCTGAAACTGTAAAACTACAAAACTGAAACTTGCTCAAATGGTGGTAGCTATCTCTAAAAAGAGATGTGGCTGCTACACGCATCCATCTAAGCAGAATGGATTAAAATGAGTCTCCATAGGCCCTTTTCATATTACTCATGAATGTCAAACCCCTAGACATCCAAAAACCTAACCCTACAAGGTGAAACAACAAAAGTCATGTGGACCCTATGGGTAAGTTGGTGTAATTTGGTAGCTCAACTTCCCAGGGTCGTAACTTTTTCATACGACCTTCGTTTTAGGTGCGTAATATCCCATTGGAAAGGTATTTCAAAGATATACACATTCCTCCATCAAACTCCGAATTCGTCTATAGTATGAATGTGGAGAGTCAAAAAACAATGATTAGAGCCCCAAAAGATCCCTAGAAGTACAACAAGATGTGATGACATGAAAACATACAAAATAAACCAGTTGGATTAGGCAAGAGGCCACCCGTATCCACCTGGATAATGTGTGAGGCTTCAAACAACCCCAGAAGTGTAGAACTCATGATTACAAAGCATTACAGAAAGATGTGTTCAATAAAAAATGGACATGAGGAGCCATTTGGAATAGGTGGGTGGCCACCAATATCCATCTAGATCAATATATCTATCTCTCTTACTGGTTTTCCCCATGGGGTTTTTTCCAGGGTCATGTTGACCAAAAACTAATTTTGTACATTTGTTGTGGTTTGCTTAGTATTTTTAGCTATAGTTTGTTAAATATATAGGATGGGCGTTTGATGTTTTATGATATATGTATGAGTTAATCTTGGACAACATAAACCCATTGTTTAACGCATGAAATAGAAGCCACAAAAAGAGCGTTAAACTGAAAGATTGAGGGAATATTTCAAAGGGAGAAAAATCATATTGTCTGACTCTCCTAAAACAACAAAGAAACAATTTGGTTAAACTTGAAATAAGTTCCTAAGAGCAGTTCAAAGATAGACCTCTGTTAGAAGCCCTTAAACCTCATCATTTTTGTAATACCCTAAGGACGTGCCCCAATTATGTCTATATATTGTAAACATGTTTTATAGGATGGTGAGCCAAGTGTATATAAGCTGGTGGGATTATGTGTTTATTAGGCTAGAGAGCCTAGGAGTTAAAGGCCAAGAGCCTGTTTTTGTATATGTAATTATGAAAATCATTAATATAATATATAAACATTGATGTGTGCCAACCGACCACGAAGAAAGAGTGACGGGGGACTAAGTTTCCACATAATGGGTAAAGGAAAGGGGGTTGAAAGGTTGGAAGGGGGGCTAACCTTGAGCGCTTAAGTCCTTGGGAATAATAATTTGTTATTATTCCAAAGTGGTGTGAAAGGTATGCTTTTATCCTAAGTCCTGGGAGAGGCAACGCATGGAGCTGCAACATGTGCAAAAGGGAACAAATACTTGATGGAGTGCATGCAGCTTCATGGGAGACATGTGTCGGCCCAGGAACATGCAATTTAACCCAAGAATTGATCTGTGATGGGGATTCATTCTCCATTCTCCCGCCGATTGTCTGAACTGTGTTACCTCTATGATCGACCTCTGCTTAATTTTCTTGTCACGTTTTCCTGATAACCAGAACCGGAAGTCGATCGATGTATTCCTATGAATCTCATGGCCTCTGTATTCGACCTTTGCAATATTCATGTACGCATCTGAAACATGAAACCGTGAGGTCATCCTGTGATGTTTTCCTGAGAATCCAATGAATCCTCAGTCTGTACCCGTTTTACCTTTGCGTTGGACCTCTGCATAACCACGTACATATGAGAAACTAGTCAGGAGGGAAAGGCTGACCTGTGTGTCCTGTGAACCTAGATTTATCCACACTACAAATCTGAGTTCATTCTTAAATGTTTGGGTTGCTATCTTCTGTGAAACCTGATCATACCGTAATTACCTATGTCGTGTGTGTTTTAACTATGGTTTGTTGTGGCCACATAGTCCCTTGGATGAGTGTGATTGGTTACCGTCATATGTTCCTTGTTCAGCCTTACTGTTTTCCTCCTTGTGCTGGAACAAATCTGAAGAAGCAGGTTGTCGGGCCTGTGTGCAACACTCTCTCTAGGTGAGAGAGGTGGTTGTGGTTGAAGAAGTAGGTTGTCAGGCCTGTGAGCGACTCTCTCCAGGTGAGTGAGTGCACAGAGGAAGTGAGAACCCCTAGAAAGGGTCCTATAGTTGCCATAGAGCTTGAAGAATTCCAGTCCACCTTGTTGCTGAAGCCCAAGGAAAGGGAGGTTTAGCATCCAAAGGACTATCCTGGTGACAGTGAAGCTGTGTACTCCTGGGGTGGAACATGCATCTGGGTAATGAGAGTCTATGAGCAGTGGGCATAAGTGGCTCCTGGAAGAGAATCCATCCTCATAAATGGTGTGTCTTCCTATTGACCTTTCCTAGCCTAGGATTCCCTTTCCCGATGGAGCTTAGTCCCAGCTCGGGGGTGACCTACTACTGAGAGTGATGAGCAGTGCGGTCTAAGGCTGGGAGGTTTGTGGAAGGTCTACACGCAGTTGGTGGTGTTACGCTAGTTTAAAAGATAAGTATTAATTATGTACTTAATTTATATGTGATTCATTTCTATGTTTTTAAATGTTATAATGTATTATGTTGCAAGTTTGAATTGTTGTTAATTATATTTAAGTCTGAATGGCAGCAGTAACTCCATGTTAAAATGTGTTATTTGATTTAATACATATTATATTTATGATATTGTTTCCACATAGTAGTGTTGCCCGACAGAGGGGTTGATCGTTAGGGACGTTACAATTTGGTATCAGAGCCCATGGTTTCAATGCTGAGCCTGGATAGGCCAGATAGGTGGTCTTTGGACCCAAGGTTTTGAGTGGAAATGGTGTTCGGATGGAACCAATTTCGAACCTTAGAATGTTTCTCAGTGCCAAGGGGTTACTTGATTATGTTACGAAGCTCAGGAGGAGTAGTGGTAGAATTAAACCACAGTCGACGTGGTATTTGACCAGAGAGAGAGAGAACTCAACACTTGGGGTGTTGGAGCCGTAGGATCTATTTGGGAAAAAGGAGAGTCCTTTACGACCGTCAGATCTGGAGAAAGAGCAGAAAGGTTAACTTGGGAAACCCTTCGGAATTCGCGACATCGAAAAATATTGATGCAAGGGTATGAGAAAGGCCGAAAATTGAACCGTCGAAGTCCCGAAAAAGATCTACATCATAGATCGTAGGAAAGGAGTCTAGACCATTAGATCAGTGTTCAGGGAAGCAAAGGAAAGTCACTTCGGAGGATTTCAAGTGTGGCGGGTGACAAACTCACGAAGTCCCAAAGTAGTTCGCAACCTTCCGATTGCGAAGGACATGCGTCAGTAGATTGTGAACTCCGGGAGAAAGCGCTCTGGGCAAAAGAGAGTGTAGAGGATTTGAAACTCCCAAAGCCTGAAGAGCCGAAGTGGTGAGTCATGATGACGTTGTGTGCCAAGTGTAAGTAGATTCTGAACCGTGGAAGATTGAAATGGCATTTGGAATGTGATGAGTGTCATCCATTTGAATTGTCCATGTATCAGTCGTAAGTATTCTGCCATGTAGCATCTTATGTGAGCAGGGTTAGTGGGGCCTGAGGTTACGTAACGTAGTTAAAGATCGGAGGACCCATAGTGGCATTGATCATGATACATCAAGATTAATGACCAGGAGACATTGCAGGGACCCAAGTTGCACAGAAGCTAATTCTCCAAGGAGGTCTCGCAATCCAAACCACGGTTTCACTGAGGGGTACATGTCAGCGACAGGAGAATTGTGGGATGAAAGGCAGGTTTCTCCAAACCACCATTGCATGCCCCCACAATTGGGAAAACATTAAGTGATGTAACGTAATAACGTCACCTAAAGTGACGTGGGAGTGTTCGGAGGTTAATGGTTTGGGGTGTGCGGATGTGAAATCTTCCAAAGTCTCGAAGTCCCGGAACTCAAACACCTGAGGTTCCATAGTGTGTGTCAGCCATAGGATGTTGAGTAGACGTGGACTATTGATCCACTCTACTGCGCGAGTGCGGTAACTCAAAACTCTGAGTGATTTTTGTGTGGTGCTTGGAAATACTCCAAAGTCTAAGGCCCGAGTAAGTGCTTGGTCATGACCCATGGTCACGTGGGACTGAGAGAAAGGGGCTAGTGTCCAAAAACTTAGCAAAGCAGAGCTCTGAAAGAAGAAATCTGTAGGGATTCTTGATTGAACGATAATCGCAAAGAATGAAAACTAAACATTTTCTTGAATCAAATTTGTTTATGAATGTTGTGTTCTTTGTTAAGGTTGAATGTTATAAAATCCAACCTCATCTAATCTTTGGATTAATAATTATGCTAGAGGATCACTTTGATCCAAGGGACCCAAAATATCACAGGCCCATATTTTGAAGTTTAGGTCATCTCCAATTATAACCCTGTCAAGTTTTCAGAGCGATAAGCTTATATTTTTCGACCAGAAGTCCCTTTGATCAAAACAGGGACCACATAGATTTAAACACAAAAAGTACAAATTGATGTCCAAGGAAAAGAGATGTGTTCCAGGGCCCAAATGAATATCTCAATAATTCTGCAATTTGAAGTAGGAATTCTTCCATCTCGTAAGTAAACCACCAACATCTCCCATAACATCTGTAGCTAGAAAATCCCAATTAGGAAGAAGAGAAGAGAGATATTTGGAAACCTTGGCCCCTTCTGAAATAGTTTCTTATGACATGAGGATAGAAGGATTGTGCACCTGAATAAGCCTACGAATGACCAACTTTGATGAGGGGTTTCCCAAGCCTCAACGATTCATAGAAATAAAAATCATTGGAGCACCTTACCATGGGAATTTTCCCTAAGGGCCCTGATTAAGGATTTATGTCTACCAAGATGAACTTATGAAGTAGCTTGTTGTTGTGCCAAAGAAATAAATATTTTATTTATCTATGCGAGCCTATTTTTCTTTTTTCCCTAACATAACCCAATCCACGTTCGATACCTAAAGCAGAGTAATTTGGAATCCTGGAGAGGGATATCAAATAATTTTTTTGGAAAGAAGGGGATGTATGGGAGGACAAGGGGGAGGGGAGATTATAGGAAGGGGATACTTAAAAGTGGAGGAGGGAAATATGGATGGGGGAGAAGGGGGAGGAGGGGCTAAGGGAATCAAAGGGTCTTCTTGAGAGCCTAATATGATGGAGAGACCCAAAAGAAATAAATTTCCTAAATCTATTTTCGCAACAGATTGATCTAGATAATTTGAAAATCCAATCCCAAATTCGATTGCAGAATTAAAACTCG
>ML779212.1:464831-517842 GCA_009831015.1 Picea engelmannii
TGGGTTAGTTTATCAGGTTAGTCAGGGTCTGGTTGAATGTTATTAATTATAAGTAGGAAGTTGAAGTTTATCCACTCAGTGACAATCTTTATAAGTTATTAATTATAAGTAGGAAGTTGTGGGTCGAATCCACTGAGTGACTGATTGAATATGGTAGGCCTCCCTCATGTCTCCATCCACTGAGTGACTTTCTTTATGAAAATGGTAGGCCGTCCTCATGTCTCCATCCGTTAGATATGGATTTGAATGGAAAAACAACAATGATATTTAAATTATGAATATGGTAGCGTCAAATTTTAGGTTTTTTAAGTTTATATTATGAATATGCTAGGCCTCAAATTTTAGGTTTTTAAAGTTTACATTATGAATTTTATATTATGAATATGTTAGACCTCCCTCATGTCTCCATCCATTTGATATGCATTTGGTTTTTTAAGTTTATATTATGAATATGGTAAGCCTCAAATTTTAGGTTTTTAAAGTTTATATTATGAGTATGGTACGCTTCCCTCATTTTAGTTTATATACATTATGAGTAAGCCTCAAATAGGTTTTTAAAGTTTATATTATAAAAATGGTAGGCCTCCTTCATGTCTCTATGTATTTAGATATGTCTTTCGATGGAAAAAAACAATCATATTTAAATTATAGGTTTTTTAAATTTATATAATGGTTTTTGATATTCATAATAATAGGTTTATTTTAATTTATATATTGGTTTTTTATTTTTATAATAATAATTATATTAAATATTGACGTGTGATATTTATATTTAAATTTTTTTTTTACATAATGTTTTTTTTAATGTTTATAGTAATAATTATTCAAAACATTGTATTTATGTAGATGATATTAAAATTTTAGGTATTTTTGGTTTATAAAATGGTTTTTGATGTTCATAGTAATAATTATATCAAAATATTGTTTTGATATAAATGATATTGTTTTTTGACAAAGTTTATGGATAATTTTGATAAACCACATGTGATGATAATTTAAGATGTAAATACAAATAAACAAACAAAAGTATTGATCATTAAATCTAAACAGACCATATTACCTAATTTTGTTTAAGATAATGGTAATCTAGAAGAAGCTCATTTTTATAAGTATTTTATAATTGATTTTCATCATAAGATAAATTGAATTAGAGCATTGAAAAATGAATTATTGGAGCTTGGAAACCTTACTTTGGTTTTAAGAACAATTATAAAGCTCTAGAATTTTGGTTCTAGCCAAAAAAGAAAGCCCTCTTCAACACCAATGTTACCTAATTGATTTTGTATGGATGTCACATTTGGAGATGTAGTATGTCCATGAAAATTTGGTGGAAAAGTTAGCAATTCCAAAAGAAATTTATAATAAGTAAGTTTAAAAACAAAAGAAAGAAAAAGAGTTCTCTCTCCTTCCTATCTTCTCCCTTATCCTATCCTCCTTTAAAAAGTTGGGCTTCATCCCATTGAGAATAAACGTACATGATCAAGTACATAGTGTACAAGCAAAACATAATTATCAACCACTGGAGAATATTATAGGAGGATGCCCTCCAATACATAAACATTTTTGAATGAGCCATCATTATAATTAAGTTTAAATAAAAATTTCATTAAGAAACCATTGAATTACTATTTCCCATTCTTGCCAAATCAGGAAAAAAAAAAGAATTTAAAAGATATGAAGAAATTCTTGTAAGCTTCATAATAAGACAAGGCATTAAACAATACCTAAAATGCCATGAAAACAAATTGTAAAATTTATGAGACAAATAGTGTAGAAGATGAAAAACACTTTCTATTCACCCTACAAAGACATGAGTCTAATTTTCAAAATATTTGTAATAAAATAAAAGTCCATAGCTAGATTGTAACTCATAAAAAATCACTAGTTTTCATTTCTAAGTTATTTCATCATACAAACATTTTGATAAATCAAACTAATTAATTTAACTTTACAAGTACAATACTTAGAGTTGCTCTCAGTGGATGGTGATGATCACCATCACCATCATCATTAATATTATAGATAGTAAACTTAAATTTAAATCAAAATGTAATATTAATTTATATTTTTTAAAATAAACTTACTATATATTAGACCTTGACATTTACATCGGGCACTTTGTCCCAACCACTAAACCACAATGTAATAGATGTAGTAATAATTAAAATATAATAGCATTGATGCAAGTTAATGCTTCCTTCCCATGATAGGTTAGTTGCAATGGAAATACACAAAAACAACAATATGTTGATTAGGTGGAATCCTTTGAACTACATGCAAAACTTATTAGAATATACTGTAAAAAGATGAAACTTGATAAATAAAATTATGTTTTGGAATACTAAACTTTTATTTATGGAAAATTTGTATGACTCTAAAAAAAATTATGTTCTTCTAAAAATGATATGTTACTTTTCCTCTAAAATATAATGAGTTAAACAATGAAGTTTCTTAAAAAATATTTGTAGAGTGTCACTATTTTTTCATATTTTTTAATGTTAATTTCATATATGTTTAAAACTAATATTAGGGGTCAATCATTTAAGGGTCTTACCATAATCAATCTTTTTTTAGTGCACAATTCTTGGTCTCCACTTGTGCACCATATAATTTGTTTATAAAAAAAGTAATCAAATGTTATCCCATAAACAAAGGACATGCTTATTTTAGATTTATGGTATATATACAAAAAAAAATGAATAAAAAGATTTGAAAAAAAAAATTAAAAATAAGATATATTTGGAATATGCATACATAGCTCTATAAGTCTAAGAAATTGCATTGGTGACAAATATGTGGACCATATTCTAAAATCTCATTGAAATCTAAGACAATAATATGGTGCTAGAAAATGAGTGTCCTTTTGTTTATGTAGCTTGAACCACTAGGTTCATCAATCTAAATCTAAATAGAGAAATGTGCATGCACTATGGTAATGTGCATGTAATAATAACGTTCATGCACTATGGTTACATAAAAAAAACATGTAAAAATTCCTCACCTTAACATGTTTCAAAATGAAATATATGGCACTAAATCCTTCTTATAGGGGTAGAGGACCTACATTTCTCTCTCCCGCATAGTCAAGGCCCTAGACCCACCCCCTTTTGGGAAAAAACACCTAATGGCACCTAGAATACCACATGGAAGTGAAACACCCCATAAAGGGGGCATGCATCATGGTTGCAAGCCTTGTTCATAGCGCTTCAATCCTAAAAGGTTATTTTTCCTATGTAAGGCCATTGTTTTCCTTTTTTACCATGTTTTATGCCACTAGATTTGTCATTATTTCCCAAAACCAATTAATGGTAGTCGTATCCCACTTAGAGGCCAAATATCCCAAATAAAGGTCCTATGCAATGTTTTAATGCATGCTTCATGATTCTTGATCCTGAAAAGATTTGTTAAATGTCTAGGGACTTTGTTATCCTTACCTAACCACGGTCAAGACCCATTTTGAATGCACAAAACCTACTCGTTAGCACTTGGATATCACCCATAGGATTGCAAAGAACCCCTATAAAGGAATCATGATTTGATTCACAAAGTTGTTCAAGGTTCTTGATCTTGAGAAGATTCAACAATATCTTGAAGCACTTATTTTCTATCCTCGACCATGGTCAAGGCCTCACAACCCATTCTTAGTGTGCAAAACTAGCAAATGGTGTCCATATCCATATTTGATGCTAAATACCTGATAGAGATACCTCTAGTAGGCTAGATATACCTTAAAAGGTTCCCATGTATTGGTTTGAGGACATTTTTAGCATTATAGCCTAAGAAGGTTTGTGGGTTGTAGGTGTTGTTCATGGTGCTTCATCCCAATAAGCTTCATTTATGGAACAACGCCCTTATTTTCCTCCCATAACCTTGGTTAGACCTCAAGACCCATTCTTAGTCCAAAAATAACCTAGCCATGACATCCATATCCTCCTTAAAGGTCAATAATAACCAACAAAGTTCATATGTGATAGTTTGAGGACTTGTCTAGGGTGATTGAGCATGAGTGGCAAGGTTTAATGATAGAATCTCTTGTTTCCCTCCCTCGACCATGGCCAAGGATGAAAGCACTGTGCATGATACCTAAGGCCTTGTGATGGAACCCATATTAAACTTGGATACCAAATACTCCTTGAAAAGGGTTTGTGTCATAGTTTCTAGGTGTTGTTAATGGTGGTTGAGATCGAGAAGGTTCAATTACAGATTAAGGCCATTATTTCTCCTTTGAACATGTTTATTCTTAGACACACATTCCTAGTCCACATAAACTATTCATGTCATTTGTACTCACTCAAAGGCCAAAAAACCTCTGCAAAGTACTTGTATGTTGGTTTGAGGACTTGTTCAAGGCTCTTGAGCTTGAGAATCTTCAATAAAATCCTAAGTCAATTGCTTTTATTATTTGATGATGGTCAAGTATTGTTGTCCCATTTATGGTCTCACCTAGTGGTTTAAGAACACATTCATTGTTCTTAAGCCTAAGAAGTAATGTTTAGGGCTCGAGGTTGTTTTTTTCCTTCCCTGAGCATTTGTTGGAAGCTTACATGGGAGGATTAAAAGAAGACATTAAACATGATATTTTCTTAAAACATCCTCGAAATATTATGGAAGCTATGCAATCTTATCATCATGTTCAATACAAGAATAAGGCTACACAAAAGTTTCTAAAGTAGAGAGACAATGTAGGAGAACTCAAGGATTTACTAGGGTAAATAACATTGAAGAAGATAAAATGTTCCTACCATATGTACAAGGACTAATGGATAAAATCGCTAAGAATATAAGAAATAAAACCCTATTAGTGTTGTCTTGTCATAGCATAACAACATCAAGAAGCTCCTAAGGCATGTGAAAAATTGGGCCATTGGCCCAATGTTTCAAAAGGGAGTTTATCAAATTCCTTGCATTTGTAGGAATACATATATTAGAAAAATAGGGAGGCCCATCCAAACAAGAATTAAAGAGAACCGTGTAAAAATAAAACTTAATAGAACTTGTAAGTCAAGATTGGAAAAGCATTCACACAATACGAAACATCCCATAAAAATTAAGGAAATGAAAATCTTGGCCAAGCTTGATAATTGGTCCAAAAGAAGGATAAAAGAGGCAATTAAGACAATTAAGAACTCTAATTTTTTGAATTAGGATGGTGGTTTAACCATTATTCAAGCCTAGCTTTCAACTCTAATCAAATAATATTTAATTTCTAACTTTTAACCTTTTTTTTTAGGTCTCTTTGTTAATTTGATTGAAGTGGTCGACCTCCATAAAGAAATATAATACAATGTATATGGTCATCCTTAATCAAGCAAGATAATTGTTTGTTTGTATTTATTATTCAAAGATTCAAATGAACTTCTAGGCGTTGTTTTTTTGTCTTGAAGATGATCCTAACAGAAGGATCGAAGCATAAAAAATAATGGAGCATACTCTAACATCTCAAACACAATAAGCCAATATTGATCATTGTGTATTCTTAGCTAAGAGAATTGATGAGMAATCATAATTTCTTTTTGGTCTCATACTTGAGTCATTGAAAACGTATAATCATAATCATTCTACCATTGTGCACCTCCTAGAAGAATTGGGAAAGTTATGTTGAAACTGTGAAATTTGGCACTCACACCCCTCATTTATCTGCTCATATATTATAGCTCACTCATAATACAATGAATATCCAAACTATAATTACTATCCATGACTTATGCATAGTGTGACACATAGAGAAATCACCAAAACTAGAGACATTTGTCAATTAAGATCCCCTAAAAACATTGTGACGACCAGACCAAAGGCCTCAAAAACCAAATGTTCCAAGTTGGGAAAATAATTAGAACCACCAACCTAACATACCATAGTTGAATAATAAAACCACATTTAATAATACTCCTCATTTTGTTGGCCTTAATAAAACATTATGCATGTGGAGTGAAATAAAAGAGCACATGCCAATGTGGGGGCATTAAATTTTCCTCCACATTCACATGCTTGAGCTGACAATTGGGATTATGATGCATCATCATGAACTAGATGATGTCACACCCCCAAGAGTCATGCCCAAGTATAACCTTGGAATTTCATTGACGTATGACATCGTGAAATTTCTCTCTTGGTAGCTTGGGACAACCAAGTATACTTCACCCAATCTACACCTCTTCACCTAGAGCTTGCCCATACTATGTTCTAGGATAAACATGAGTCACACTCTTACTCTATGCAACTCAGTTGTATACTTAGACATTTGTTAACATTAATTAACACTTACTCATTCTGGCATACAATAGAAAACATGTGAAACACAAGAGACATAGATATAGTGCAAGCAGCACTAGTGGTGCCTAATACATGGCTTCATTTATTATATTGTGAAACAAAAACAATGCATTACAAAGAGATCACTACTGTCCCAGTTACATAGATGGGAAGAGTCGGATCTTCCCCGTACAATAGAACTATCCATAATTTTGGATCTGTCAAACCAAGAATTCCTCTGTTTCTCCTCCTTGCAACATCTTGTGGTGCTCCCCACTTGTGATCCCAGCCTCAAGCTACCTCACACCTATTGTTTTCACACTTCCCTGTTCCTTTGGTTATGCATCTTGTGCTCTTATATGGACATTGAACTTCAAGGGTCACCAATTTGAAACATCGCTTCCTTTGGGTGCGTCACACCCCTTCACAAATCATCACTCAACTAAACCATCATGCCTCTCCATGGATCAGATGCACTCAAACGAGCTTGTCTTCCCATCAACCGCCTCATCTCTTGGATCGATGTTCCCCATTCTTGGGTGCACACCCCTTTACTTATGCTCTTCCCTATGTCGATCATCATGACTCTCTATGGGTGTGTCATCGGGGTCGTCCAACCACTTTGGTGTGCCCATGATATGAAAGGAAGATGGGTCCACTACTTGGTCTGTGTTCCTAAGTTGCCCCATCCTTTCCCAAATGCAACCCAAGTCTCTATAGTCTATCACAAGGGAAGAATGGTGTGTTCGCGCTTACAATCTCACATAACCATTGTGCCCCAAGGTGCTTCTTCCCATGTCCATAAGACAAATTGTTTCCCAATATATTGCACCCCCCTTGTGCTCTTTGTATGAGTCATCATCAAATATGTCCAAGGAGCACATGCACTTGGTTGGTATCATGGGATACCTTACATCCTCCCCCACTAAACTTGTTGCAATCTCAAAAACTTACGTATGAATTGAAATCCATAGCGAGCTTTGTCAAACTCCTGAATAATGTCCTCATATTTCCACAAGGACTCATATCTCTCCCAACTATCATATTCATCAGGTTTTTCCTCCCAATGGATGAAGTACTCATGCACTTGACCTATGCCCCATCCTAAGGTATGATGTGCCAAAATCTTCTCTACCTCAAACTTTGGCTTATCTACAAAAATGGTTGGTGCTCAGGATGGCTTAACTCGATGTGGGTTATCTAGATATCTTTGGCATGACTTTAATTGGCTAATGTGGAAGACAAGGTGAATATGTCACATGTGGAACAAAAACTCCAATATGCAGGTGACGTTACCAATCTTCTCAATAACTTTGAACGGTGCCTCATACCTCCACAAAAGAGATGGATCCATCCCTTTAGGTGGTGGAAATAAAAATATTCACAGCTTGAGTAAGACCAACTCTCTTACTTGGAATTTTAAATTGTGTTTGTTGTGATTTTCCCATTTCTTCATTATGTTTGCTGCATTATTAAAGTGTGTGTGAGTTATCTCCAACCGATACTACCAAATCTTCACAAAACCCATGGTTGATGGATTCGTTCCATAGTATCCTTGTGTCACAAAATGTGGAGTTGTGGGTTGGTGTCCATTCGTCAACTTGAATGGACTGTATACCATCATTGAGCTCTTTTGCAGGTTGTAGCTAAACTTGGCGTTGTCCAACAAGTCCATGGAATTCATCTAATATACTTGTACATAGTGTCACAAGTAGTCCTCTAGGAGTGCATTGATTTGTTTGGTTTTCCAATCTATATGCAAATGGTAGGTTGAAATCTTCAACAAATTTTCCCCCACAATATTGAAAAATGTTGTCCAAAACTTACTCATGAAACTCACATCCTTATCCGACACAATGTTCAGAGGAAGACCCAAATACTTCACTATGTGCTTGAAAAACAACTTCACAATTTCTTCTACGTTGTAAGGAATATTCAGCGCAATGAAGACAAGATACTTGGAGAATCGATCTACCACGACCAAAATATTGATGTATCCTTGCACCATCAGAAGTTGTGTGAAGTCCATAGAAACAATCACCCATGGCTTATCTGGAATCGGTAAGGGTTGCAATAGTCTTCCTCTCATTTTGGTCTCTGACTTATCCTTTCTCCAACAATGCCAATGTCCTCCGTTGTCCTAACTGGCTAGCCCATGGTGAGTTGTGGAATTCCTTCATGAGTTCCCTTCTAAGGTTGGATGACTTAGGGACATAGATTCATTCCCCAAAGTACAACAATCTGTCACGTAGCCAAAAAAAATTCATTTTTCCATCCTTTCCCTACTTCATGATGTTCTTTGTTGTGTAATCATGCTCTAAACCTTATTTGATCATTTTTTACAACTCTTCCAAGACATGAATCTGATTTCCCCCTAATGTAGGCAACTCGTCCTCCTCATCTAGCACTGCGATTTGTGTCGTTGTGATTAATGAATCTATGACAACATTTAGCCTACCCAACCTATACTCAATGGTCATTTCAAAGTCTGTGAGGAAGTATTACCACCTTACCTTCTTGGGTGAGAACTTTGGTTGTGTCACAGAGTAACTTGTCACAACATTGTCTGTCTTCATGACAAATGGCTTGCCCAAAAAGTAGTGTCTCTAAGTGTGCAAATAATGTACTATTCAATGATCTCCTTCTCATGAATGGGGTATCTCAATTCATGATCTTGGAGGTTTATCCTCTCAAAGGAAACCGAATGTCCCTCTTGTGTCAAAACCCCTCCAATGGAAAAGTCTCATGCATCCATATGCACTTCAAATGATTGATCAAAGACTGGTAACTTCAACACTGTAGTGGTGAAAATTATGTGTTTTATCTCTCCAAATGCAAACTTTCTCTTCTCTATCTAGTTCCATGCTTTCTCCTTTTTCAACAATTCAGTTAGTTGCACAGCAATCTTGGAGCAGCCCTCTACAAACTTGCTATAGTAGTTGGCTAGGAAGACTCTCACTTCACGAAATTTCTACGACTCTTCCCAATATTCAATTTCCTTGACCTTCGTAGGGTCCATGCAAATGCATCCTTGGCTAATCCAATGCCCCAAGAACGATATTTCAGTCTGCCCAAAAACACACTTAGACTTATTCAAGAACAATTGGTTATGTTGCAACGCCTCAAATACCCGTGCCAAATATTTCTTGTGCTACTCAATACTTTCGTTGTACCTACATTGTGCTTGTCTTCTACAGACTATGGGAGTGCCCCTTGGTCCACCTCTTGGTTCCAAGGTGCTTCATTGAAAGTCCATCTAGATCTTGATTCACTGCACAAACCAAGCCTCTTCTACCTCAAGTTTCAATAGGACACTTGACTCGACCTACTGTGAGTCATCGATGGCCTTCTCCCATCATACAACTTCATCCACTTATGTTTAAGGAGTTGCCCCATCCTGGGTTGTCCCACTCCGAGACTGCGCAAAGCATGTCATATTCTATATTGTGTCTTCACAAAGTTCTTCATTGCAAAACTTATATGATACCATCTATCACACCCACAAGAGTCATGCCCAAGTCTAACCTTAGCATCTCATGCACGTGCAGAACCACAACGACTCTCTCTTGGTAGCTTGGCCTAACCAAGAATACTTCACCTAAACTATGCCTATTCATCTAGATCATACCCATACTATGTTCTAGGCTATGGACGAGTCACACTTTTACTCTATGCAACTCATTCATATACTTAGACATTTGTTAATATTCTTTAACAATTAGAGATTCTTGCATGCAACAAAAAAATGTGAAACACACAAGACACATATATAGTGTAGGCGGCACCAACAGTGCTTAATACCCAACTTTGTTAATTATATGCAAAAAAAACAATGCATTACGAAGACGAGACTACTATCCTAGTTACATAGATGGTCAAAGTCTCCTAACTTGCCCCATACAACAAAACTATCCAGACTTGTGTATTTGTCACACCAAGACTTCCTCCATTTCTCCTCGTTTCCTTATCATGTGGTGCACCCCACTTTTGCGCCTAGCCTTTGACTACCTCACATCTCTTGCCTTCACACTTCCTTGTGCCTTTGGTTTTGCATCTTGTGCTCTTATATGGAATCCACGGTCACCAATATGAAACGTCGCATCCTTTGGGCATGTCACACCCCTTTGCGAATTGGTACATTGAACCAAATTGTCATGCCCCTTTTCAAATCGTCACACTTAACAGAACCATTGTCCCCCCTCATGCAACCAGTGCACCCAAACGAGGTAGTCCACCCATCAACCATCACATCTCTTGGACCGGCATGACCCATCATTGGACATGCACCCCTTTCCTTGTGTCGATCATCGTGACTCTTAGTTGAATTGTAGATACTCACAATTTTGGAAAAATCTATTTTTTCAAACTCTTATGCTAGTGTTTGAACTTTAAAAATGAATTTTAGTAATATTAAAATGATGAACTTCTCCAAAAAAAAGTCTTCATTTTATAATAAAAATCAGAAAATATATTATAATAATAATAATTAAAAAGTTTGAATATGATGCATTGTGAAAAACCTATCTTTATTATTCCTTTTCTCTTAAAAAATCTTAATTTTATAATACAAATCCAAAAATATATAATAATAATAATAAAAAAAATTGAATATGATGCATTAAGAAAAACTTGTCTTTATTATTCATTTCCTTCTTTTGATAATAATAGTATGTGTATGGGTTGTGATGTGACCAATGATGAAATAAGTTAATAAGTTAACTATGTGTATGGGTTGTGATGTAACCAATGATGAAATAAGTTAATAAGTTAATGATGTATAGATACCCTTACTTCGGATATGAACTTGTAACCTCTTAATAGGAAACGAGTGTTCGTAATCATCAAGCCATCTCACATTGTATATATTATTTCAAATTTTAATTTTTTTTATATTAACAAGTTATTTTTTTGTAATTTATAATTTTATATCATTTTTGTAATTTTATTTATTCAATTTTTTAATTGATTGAAGATATTGCGATGTGACTTTTAGTTAAAAACCTAAATAGAAAACCTACATGACATTGATTTCAATCCTACTACCATGTCTACCCGACGTGAGTAAGCATGCCCAATATTCCTTTTTTTTTTCCCAACTTCTCGAACTATCTAGAAATTCTCTAGGAAATTTCTGAAGGCTTAGACCAATCAAGACCAAAAGGGACATTGGATCTCCTATGGTCACATCGATATCAAAATTATTTTGAGTCATGGTCTCCCAATACCATCTCTGCTACTACCACCCAACGTGACATTTATTTATATTTTTATTTGTATCTACCCAACACTTTCACTTTCGATTCGGGCTTGATTTGCCTTTTATTTATTTATTTTATTGAATTCCTTCTCTTATGAGTCAAGGCAGTCAGTCATTGTGTAAGTGAGATAGGCAGTCTCTACGAATTGAGATTATCTAAGATTCTTGATGAACACATGCTTGGAACTTGACCTAATCCATCCCATATTCAATTTTGTCTGAGTTATGCAAGTAGGCTTGAATTCAGTCTCTCTGAAAGTCGAGGGGTTGTGGGGGATCGTTTGTGCTCAAGGGATGTTTCAAAAGGTGGATTGGAGAAGTTGGAATCATGAATTGTGTGTTGACTAGAATCAATAACTGTGTCTTGACTGCAATCATTTACTTATCGTTTTTCACTAGCCAAAGAACATATATAAGGTATGCATGTATATACGTATCCTTTTGTTCGATAGGTAAACCCCAATCATGAGGTTTCTCTCTGTTTGGTGTGCCCTGTACCCCCTAATAATACCACTCATCTAGTTCCCCTAGCTATGGTTCCTTTATTGTCCGAGTTTGCTGATGTATTTTCTCCTCCCACAGGGGTGCCTCTGTCTCAGTTAATTGAACACTCCATTGATCTCATCCCTAGAACCTCCTTGCCCAATGTTGCTACATATCATAATTGAAAACTCCATTTATCTCATCCCTGGAACCTCCTTTCCCAATGTCGCTACATATCACCTTGCTCCTCGTGAGGCGAAGGAGATTGAACTCCAACCCCAACAACTTTTGAATTCAACCCATATCCAACCTAGTTGTTCCCTGTGTGCCTCTCCCACCTTCATCACTCCTAGGAAGGAAAATAATGAATGATGGTTGGTCACTTATTATTGAGCCTTCAACAAGGTCACAATCAAGAACCTCTACCCTTTAGCCCAAATTGTTTATTGCTGGATACCACCAAGTTCTTATGCACACTGCAGACACTTGGAAAAATGCTTTTAATACAAAGTTTGGGCTCTACAAATAGATGGTGTTGCCCATTGGTCTTACCAATGCCCCTACCACTTGAATGTGGTTAATCAATGACATATTCATACCCCACCTGGGTCATTGACATCTTCATACCCCACCTGGGTCATTTTGTGGTCATCTATCTGGATGACATTCTCATCTTCAGTCGCACCTAGGAAGACCACATTTAGCATGTCTGCATAGTCCTGGAACTCCGATAGACTCATCAATTATAGGTGAAATAAAATAACTCTTATTTTTTTCAAAAGTATGTTCAATATTTATGGTTCATCATTGATCAAGAAGGGGTGCGCCCTAACCCAACCTAGTTACAAGCCTTGGCCAATTGTCGTATGTCCACCGATGCACTGGAAATCAAGAGTTTTCTAGGAGGAATTCAGTTTTACAGGCACTTCATTTCCACCGTCTTTTATATTTCTCACCCCTTACATAAACTCTATAATCAAGCGACCTTTGTATGGACATCTCTGGTGAATCAGCAGTTTCAACGCCTCAAAGATGCTCTTTGTTTATCTCCTGTCTTGCGGTTCCCTAATCTCCACCATCCTTCTAAGATTGAGATGGATGTTTCACGACATGCTATTGGGGATATGCTTAAAGAGGGAGGTCATCCCATTGCTTACCATTCATAGACCCTTTCAAACACCAAGTTTAACTACAACACATATTATAAATAATTTTAGGTGCAATCATTTAAGCAGTGGAGACATTACATTTTGGGTAAGGAAACTCTCCTCCATATTGTTAAAATATTGTGTAACTGCAAAGAATATTCTTATCCCCTTTTGTGGATAAAGATAAAATATACTTATTATTGATTAGATCAATCCCCTTTTGTGGATTGATCATGTCGGGTATTGTAAATGACCAAATAGGCTAAATAAGAAGTCGGCCCCATAATATATTAAAGAGGCCCCAGAATATATTAAAGGTGGTTATAACCACCCAGAAGAAGAAGTCAACCCTACCAGTTAAGAGACATTTCCACACGTGCTAGAATTGTATAAATAAGAGAGGCCAACACCTCATTTGTACACACACTCAGCTCACTCATCTAGTGTGCAAGTTTTGAAGGAAGCTTCAGTTGTCGATTGCCGAAAGAAGGAAGAGAGAGAGGCGTGTTGCTCAGTGTTGGATATTCTCTATTGTCTAGTTTATTATCTTGTCATTGTATTGGCTATCTATATTAAGGAAGTTTTGTTGGATTTTCTTCCCCTTGAGGGTTTCCCAGGATATATGCTTGTGTACTCTTGTGATTGTGTTTCTCTCAATGATCATGTTTTTGCTATTGTTATCTAGTAAATTGAAAGTAACATAATAATAGTAGAAACTTTAACATGGTATCAGAGCCAAGCTGAAGAGAGCATCTTTCACAAGAAAAAGAAAAACGCCATTGTTGTTGTACATGAAAATAAGGGATTTTATTGAAGAAGTTTTTTCAGTCCCAAATCCATATAGAAAGGTGCGCCCTACCTCAAGGAACATTTTGGCATCTTCAACACACATTTTCAGTGGCTAGATCTCCCGAAAATTGAAACCCTAGTTTTCACAAAGTACCAGAAAACCAGAGTACTAGAAGTACCAGAAAACCAGAGTACCAGAAGTACCAGAAAACCAGAAGCACGAGTCGAGAAATCCGCAGATCAAGTTTGAAGGGGTGAAATTTGGATTTTCAAAAATCTGACTATACCAGCATACTCGCCTCAATCCAGCGCATCTTTTGGTGAGTTCAGTTTTCAGATCCAAGAAATTTGATTTTTTTATTATTTCTATAGCCCGGAGGGCTAGGGTTTCTACTGCAAGAAAGAATGGCTACCAAAATGAGGGTAGAAGACAGGCTGGAAGGATCTAGAAACTTCAGATCTTGGAAGCATAGGTTGCATATGATTCTAGATGAGAATGATCTCCTTGAACATGTTACAGTCGGTGTACCAAAACCAGATGAAGAAGAGAAAAAGACCAAGCATAAGAAGAATGAAAAGAAAGCAAAGAGAATCATGTCAGATTCAGTGAAGGATCACTTGATCCCTCATATATCTAAACTACAGATAGAAAGGCAATTGTATGAAGAACTCAACACGTTATATGAAAGCAAAGACATCAGCCAGAATCTTACCTTAAGAAATCAGCTTCGTAATATGAAGATGGAAAACTCAGAATATGTCACATCCTACCTTATGAGAGCTTTCCAAATCAGAGATCAACTTGCAGCTATTGGAGATGTCATTAATGACAAGGAGCTTGTAACCGCAACCCTAAATGGGTTTCCAACATTTTGGATTCCTTTTGTACAAGGAGTGTGTGCAAGAAGCAAGTTACCCAAGTTTGATAAGTTATAGGTAGATTGCACACACGAAGAATCTAGACTTGCAGACCAACGAAAGAGATTAATTGTTGATGAAGAGGAAGCTCTTACAGTTCAAAAGAACAAAATAAGTTCCTTCAGAAGGAACACTAAAGAAGCTAACTTCGTAAGAGTTCCAGACAAGAAGAAAGACATTTCAAATATCAGATGCTACAACTGTCAGTGAAGACCAGACAATATTTGATATTCATATAGGAGCAGGAGGCTCCTAAAGATGCAGAACAAAAATATTCAAGATGAAGAAAAATATGGATACTCAGATATAGTGGATGTGATGCAAGTAACTACAGGTTTCTCCAGTACCATTCTTATAGATGCAGAGGGAGTAGGTTGATCCAGTATGAAGACAGACAGAAAGAAATGTGTGAACTCAAGAAGGCACCCAAGATATTACAGAAGAGAACTTCAAGGATGATGATTAGAAACTATCAGTTACATGCAAGAGGGAGCTATGTCTCTGAGTTCGAAATGAAGGATCGTGATTTGGTGCAGTTAGAAAAGCAGATGGATGGTGCCCAAATATTTTGATCAAGATGAAAGCTATCCAGTAGATGGATGGTTCCCAGCAAATGGGTAGCATGGTATTATACCATTGAAATATTTTGGACCATAAGAGATTCTTTTATATCCCATAGCTAGACCTTCGTAGAGAAGGAATGAGCAATCCCACAGGTATACCTTCGTAGATAAGGGGAATGAGAAATTTTCCAAGGTTGGCCTCTGTCCAAGTGTTGAGTTTTGGATACTCTAGGGACATGTTAGAATACCCTCATAGAGAGGAATGTGGATGTTTCTCCAAGGGGAAGCAGGTAGATACTCTCCTCTAGCCAAGGATTGAGTAGCCTGGAACACAAACCTTGACCATGTCGAATGGTTAGTTGGCTATTGAGGTTTGTGTTGTGATCCTGCATGGATCATGGAAAGGGAGTCTAGTCTTGCCCAAGCTAGAATCTTAGCTTCTCTAGTTCATGTGGGATGACTAGGAGTGAAGCTATGGTAGTAGTCCTCCCCAGTGGATGGGTGAGATAGATGACTACAAGAGAAGGGAGAACATAAAAGGAATGGAAAAACTCATAGGACATCTTTTGTGTGAAGATAAGATATCTTCTGTGTGAAGATAAGAAAGAGTGTATTCTGCACGAAGATAAAGAGAACAAAACTTCCGATGAATTATAGATATGTCAGTCAGTGATCATGATGCCAGATGACCAAGTGGATGCCTCCAGTTATTCAGTTGATGATGTTTCCCAGTTGATGATGTTATCCAGTTGATGCTATTATCTAGTTGATGATGTTACCCAGTTGATGATGTTATCCAGTTGATGTTGTTATCCAGTTGATGATGTTATCCAGTGGATGTTGCTACCTAGTTGATGTCGACATCCAGTGACCTGTCAAAAGATAAAGAATATACTTCTTGTTAAGAGGGAGTGTTAAAATATTGTGTAACTGCAAAAAATATTCTTATCCCCTTTTGTGGATAAAGATAAAATATATTTATTATTGATTAGATCAATCCCCTTTTGTGGATTGATCATGTCAGGTATTGTAAATGACCAAATCCCCTTTTGTGGATTGGTCAAACCCTAATTGTAATAGGCTAAATAAGAAGTTGGCCCCAGAATATATTAAAGAGACCCCATCATATATTAAGGGTGGTTATAACCACCCAAAAGAAGAAGTCAGCCCTACCAATGAAGAGACACTTCCACACATGCCAGAATTGTATAAATAAGAGAGGTCGGCGCCTCATTTGTACACACACTCAACTCACTCATCCAGTGCACACGTTTTGAAGGAAGTTATAGTTGTCGATTGTCAGAAGAAGAAAGAGAGAGAGGCGTGTTGCTCAGTGTTGGATATTCTCTGTTGTCTGGTTCATTATCTTGGCATTGTATTGGCTATCTATATTAAGGAATTTTTGATGGGTTTTCTTCCCCTTGAGGGTTTCCCAGGATAAATGCTTGTGTACTCTTGTGATTGTGTTTCTCTTAGTGATCCTGTCTATGCTATTGTTATCTAGTAAATTGAAAGTAACCTAATAATAGCAGAAACTTTAACACATATTGATCATCATCTGCTTACTTTCATTAACTTGTTGGAAGCATTAATTTCTACTCTACCTACCACCAGAAACCTCCACCATCTTTGAGAGAGATCCTCCACCGACAATCCACCGACTTAATCACCGACACTCCATCTGTTTCGAGAATTAACTGGATCTTCGGGATCCTTCCAAGACCTCTATTAAAACGAGGCAGTTGTAACCATTTTGATCATCAAGCAATAAAATCGTTTTCTGTGTTATTTTATGTGTTCCTTTGCTTCTTCCCACTTCATTTTGGTATCAGAGCTTGGATCTGGGTCTCACTCCCTCACAGGAGGGCCCAGATCCTGAGAGGAGTTGCCCAACAGTGGAGAGATGAGTGGAGGATCGTCACCTTGTTGTTGGAGCAGAATTTGTCTCCCTATGTGAAGGATGTATGAAGGACATTGGTCGAGCACTACAACATCTATGGTTGAATGGACATGGAGCGAAGGCTATAAAAGAGAATCAGAAGCCATTTTTTGGCCCATGGCCAACATGGAATATGCGCAAGATGCCAACATTGTAATAGGAAATCGCTCTTTTAAGAGGCGTAGGATTATAGTTTCTTCTTTATAGAGAAGAATGATGTCAAATAGTAGCTACTGCAGCTCAACACTTTGTAGAATGCCAACCTTGCATTGCTAATTCTGCGATAAGTCGATTTTCAGGGACTACATTGTCCTTGAAGAATAGAGGAACACGTAATGTTCTTCTCTTGTCTTGTGATGGAGTAAGTAAAATGTCTTATTGGAGTGTAAGTTTGGGTATTTACACAAGAAATTTTAAAGGTAGTATGAGTCATGTTTGATTTCAAATTGGAGTTGGCAGACTTCTTGCAGTACCTATAGAGAATGTTATGCCAATTTTTATTTTTGATGCTAAGAGTGAGCGATGTTTCCATTCTTTATAAAGGCATACAAAGCTTGTGCACTCACTTTTTTGGATAGAAGTGGATAATATTTGGCATCTATTGTGTTAGGATATGTATAGTGATAATATGCAATGTGCTTATTGGGCATATTGAATGGGTTTATATGTAATGGGCTTATAATTTGGGAATTTAGTAAATAATGCTTCTTGTATCTGTGATAAAATGTTTAATGATAAGTGATGTAATGGGTGCATGATCGGTAGTACCTGACACCCTAGATGTTTTTGGTCCAAAGTTGTAAAGCTTAGCCATAGGCAAGCTATACTCCCCAAGTGTTTAGTAAGCCATGTTGAGTCAGGCCTACATGGATTAGTGTGATCATGTAGCGTGTATCCCTCTTATGTATAGAGTGGATGTAGCATCAAGTTGTGGAATTAACCACTAGGTGGGTATGAGGGTGGTAGGTGTACTCATATCTAAGTTTGATGGTGATCGGAGAAGTTAGATCTTCGATTAAGGAGAGGAATGTGAGATTAAATAATCTTAGAGTGTGAGTTGGTTGAGACCAAGTTATGACTAAAGGAGTCTAATGTATTGATGAACTATGTATGTGAAAATGATACCTAGAGAACTGGGGCGAGTACAACGGATGATACCCATGTATCTCGGTAGATGGATTTCTTTTTATATGGACATCAATGATGTAGGTGCAAAAGGAAGATGCAAAAGTTCGAGCATTAATCAATGTTATGCAGATACAAAAGAAGAAGAAAAAATGTTTGAGGATGAAACTCATAGTGAAGAAATACCAAGTGAGTGCGTGCGGTGTAAATCAATTTCCCCATCATGCAAGGTTTGTGGTCAGCAAAAACCACGAGTAAGAAAAGTTTGTGGTCAACTAGAAACCACTTGGTGTGATGGTTCTTGAGCATTGTAATGGTTAGGGGTAAGCCGTAAAATCCCAAGGTGATTTATGATGAGGGGAAGCTAGTAAAATAAAATAGCAAATTGAAGGAACCCCAACCATATGAAGATAGAAACTGAATATGATGACATGACTCGGATAAATACCTAACCAGATAAATAATAAGACATGTATTGGTTAAGGAGGAGACAATGCACATCAAAGGAGAAACTTGTAGACATATTTACAAAGGCTTTAGCACAAGACCAATTTGAGTATTTGAGAGAAACATTGGGCATTGTAAATATTGATGTAATTAGTAGTAGAAATTGGGGGGAGTGTTGGAAGAATTAATTTCTACTCTACCTACCACAGGAAACCTTCACCATCTTCGAGAGAGTTCCTCCACGGACAATCCACCGACTTAATAATTGAGAATTGGAAGTATTAAGCTCACACAGAAAATAGTTTGTATTATTCCACAAAATAACAAGAGATACATCACACTTAAATAAGTGTTGTGAGATCCAACTTGTTCTACTCTTGGAGGGAGAGGTTGAGAGAATATCTCAACTTCCTCCAGCTAACCCAATCCAATCCCTAAACTCTAGTAGAGGAATTAATTAGGCATTATCTCTAGCACCCCCCCCTTAATGCGTACATTACAAAACTTCACAAATTACATAACATAAAAGGTTACAACACTCTTTCTCTTCCTCTTCTTTGAGCTCTCATCTCAACTCATTTAAAGTATAAATGTTTCAGATCATCATTCATGCTCTTGTATATTGACAATTTTGACAATCTCGTCTCACCGGGGCTTCCATGAGAAAAGACGTCAATTATTGATGCATTCTATGAACATGTCTCCATATGTCAAATTTTTTATTTCGACTATCCGTCAGTGTCTAGAAGAGAAGTTTGCATACAAAATGTCCTCAACATTCAAGTATACAAGGTGACTTCCAATAAAAACAGTTGTTCTTGAAACCGGGGCTACCAACTTATATCAACAAACAAGAGTCCTTATACTACACTTACTTGCACACCACACACACATATATATAACTATTTTTATGAAGTAATGATTCAACACTCAAATTTTAGGTGCAGCACAACAATTTTCTGCCACTGATACACATAATAGATCAATGACTGCAGACCATCGATCATAACTATACCCAATTTTGGAGCACCCTCGATGACATTTGTGCTCGTCTCCCTTTGGAGAAAGTGCCAAGGTAGAACCCAATAACTTCCTATCAGCTAAAAATTGAAAATTTAGAACACTCATGCTGTTGATGATGTTGTTAGCATTGTTGTTGATGCGGAAATTTGCATAAATTTGTTGAAAGATTGTTCATTAATGAAGGACAAGTGGAACACCCTGGAATCATATAATGTGGCGAACAAAGAGGATGTCGTATATAAGCTCAGGATCAATAGTCTTCACTAGATCTATCTGACTCAAACAGGATGTCACTTCTTTGTCTTTGTTCCTCATTTAGTTTGGATCCAGGGTAGAATCTGTTGTCACGAGAGATGACTTGATCAATTTGACATATGTGGCAATTCCTGATACGAGAAGACATGTCATTGATGTCTCAAATTGCAACGACATCTTTTCATCACTGCTTGCATTAATTCGCAGTGTTTGTGCCCCATTTTGCACTTGTTGTCCTCCATCACCATCAGAATTACATGATTTTTCGTCTGAAGGATCACAGACATGATCACCATCATCTTCATGTTCATAAAACTGTCTCATTTTCCTCCTCCTCTTCTTCAAAGAAAAACACATAATCTATTGTTGTAAAGATCCCCATAGGAAAGAGCAGCTTTGAAGATGCGACCTCCTCCACGCATAGCGAATCAGAGTTTGAAGGACGGCTCCTAGTGAGATAGACAGATGGTTCCTGCAGCAGCAACTTAGCAATCGCTAACCTGCTCTGATACCAAATTGAGAATTGGAAGTGTTAAGCTCATACATAAAATAGATTGTATTATTCCACAAAATAACAAGAGATATATCACACTTAAATAAGTGTTGTGAGATCCAACTTATTCTACTTTTGGAAGGAAATATCTTCTAACTAACTCAATCCAATCCCTTAACTTGGTAGAGACACGGGATCCTTCCAAAACCTTTATAAAAATGAAACAGTTGTAACCATTTTGATCATCAAGCAATAAAATTGTTTTCTGTATTATTTTATGTGTTCCTTTGCTTCTGCCCACTTCATAACTCTCAATCTATGATGCAAGAACAACGCCACCTCACATGGGCAACTTATATTCAAACTATTTCACCCCATCATTAAGTATATGCGGGGCACTACTAATATAATGGCATACCTCTTGAGCGCGCTTCTCTTCTACTCCAGTGTCAAGCTTCTAAGGGGTTGGTCCAGTCGATCCAAAAACCTTCGGAAAACGGGCTTTTAATAAAGGCAAGGAGTTTGTGGGTTCCGAAGGGTATTTATGATCCGGGGTAAAGAACTCAAATTTTTCTTTAGCCAACTCGACTCCGTCGCCATGCATTTCAGGTGACTCCATTCATTCATCCATGTGGTAGCTATCGTTCGTATCCTAAATCCCGGAAGACTAAGCTTATCTAGTCCGGTTGCTTGATGACCCTATCAATTAGCTGAGAATATATCCTGATCTGTATCCCGAATCGCGACAGAAGAAAAAATATCCAAGACGTGCTATCTGGGTGTGGTGGTTTGGTCTGTGTGCTGTAAGAAAGAATAAATAGTATCCCGGGCTTCGCCCAGCCCAACAAGAGAAAGAAATAGTGCCTACACACTAAGATTCCTCAAGCAAATGGTTTGGAAGGGCAATGAGTAAGTTCTGTAAGTGAAGTAATGGTTAACACAACAGTTTGATAGCATTGTCGCACTAAAGTAATGCAAGAAGGGCAATTGGGTATAGTGATAATGGCCTTTTAAAAGGGAAAATGAAAGCTAGGAGGAACGACCAAAGAAGAGATAATGAGGTTTTCACTACCGCTTGAAACAAGGAAGGCCCCGCTACCAATTATGATAATAGGGACTCCCTCCCTGAAGAGAAAGAAGCCCAGGAGCATAACAGGTATGCCTGTATATACGTGAAAACACAAAGTAGACCTTCCAGTGTATACGTATTTTTCAGGTCTGTTTGTTAGTCAAATTGGCTATTTCAATACCGAAAATCCTAAATAATATAAAATTGTGGGTCGGTTTTAAATAATTCTAAAGAATTCTTAATCATAATTTTTGTCTTACTTTGGAGCCATTTCTTTGATTGTGTTAAATGGAATTTTTTTGGTCTAACTTTCGAGCCACTTCTCTGATGGTGTTAAATGACATTCCAGAAAGCATGGGTGTTGTCAAGTGGCTGACAAAATGCATGATTGTAGCTACTTCGGGTCATTGCCAAATGGAATTCTAGAACAATCTTGTGTGTTCCACTCCAGTGAGACTCTACTATTATATATGCTCCCTTGACCCTCCACAAATCAAAACATGAACAGCTGTGCAACTCTTTCATGATAAAAAATACCCTCACCAATATTGTTCTTAATGATCCCAAGCCATTATGCCAAGATCATCACGGTTTTGAGTGTCTTTAAAACTTTTTACTAGTTGTGGTATTTTGTCAAACACTTCGCTGACCTACTTGTTTACATGTGTTTACTTGTTGAATGGCCTCTTGATTTCGGCTTTAGGGTTTATGATGTGTTATATATGTGTATTGTAGCAATAAACAAGAAGATATAACCATGGAACATACCTCAACCATATGCAATATGATAGACAAGCCAAAACATCTTAAATATGCTTTTATTCATAAAATAGAAGAACCTACTACAATGAAGATGCCGATCTGGAATGCTCAACAGATGGCTAAGAAGATAGACAATAGAGCTGCTACAAAAATCTCCTGACAATACCAAATAAGCCTCCAAAGGTTGGATAAGATATGAAGACCAATACCAAGGTAGATCTGGTATGAAGTGAAAAAGCCCTAACTAGATGATGTCACGTCCTACTGGAATGTTGAAGCTCCTCAACAATTCGGACCTGCTGCCAAATGTTTCCAATCACCCCCAAGAAAGATATCAAACAGTAGATTGGGTGATGGCAAGAACAACCCAGGTGCCCGAATCTCCAAGATCACTCTCAAACCCTATGGATCTGAACCTCCTCCAATGTATGGTGTGCCCTCCTCGATGGCTGAAACCCTAATAATTCAGCCTCTCTCCTAGAGACCTCCAACAGCTCCACGAATCCACTATAATGATAGAACAAGGCACGACAATGAAAACCCAAGTGATCAACTAGGCCAAATACCTGCTAGATCCTTATATCTAGCTAACCTCCAAGATGTGGTGCGCCCTCCTCTTGGGAAATCATCCCACTCTCAATACTGATGAATCCACCACCAAAATACCCTCGGAGTCCACCAAGAATAATGATATAACACCTGCAAGGGAAACCCAATACCTAGAATCCTCAAAATTGCCTCTCCTCAGCTAGGACAAATCCTCCCTCAATGAATGGTGTGCCCCTCTTGCTATAAACCCTAGTTGGTGCGCCCTCTCTCTCTCTTCCCCTGCAATTGATGTAGAATCCTCCTGTAACTGAGTAGATCTGGAACTAGAATGGTGTGGGAGAGTATTGCATCTCTGAGACCAAGTTTGGGACAAGATAGGTGGAATCTTTCACCACCGAATCGTCCGCTAGGGTTTGTTAAGTCAAAACCCTCGAAACCCCCAAGAGATGGGCCCTCTAGCTAGAAGCCAGAAATCCAAAAGATAAACATACATGAATGAATTGAGTAGAGGCGCTTGCCTTTCCTTTATACTTTTTTCTCTCCTTGTCCCTCCAAAGTGACTTTCATTTTATTAATATTTAATTAATTAATCAAATCACTTTAATTAATTAATTAACCTTTTTACCTCTGAAAAACACATTATCTCTCCTTGTGGCTTCCCTGGCCACTGAAAGTCACTTCTCGCCATCCCATCCTATAGTGTTTCTTCTCCCAATTCTAATGAGCTATTACACTAAGAGGTTCCTCTAAGTAATGTGCCCAAAATGACCTCTTCAGTGAATTCAATTAGCTTATAGCTCAAAATAGTCAAAATCATGGAAATTGTCGGAATGCAATGGAACCAAATCCAACCTGTGTAGAATGGCTCATAATGATGGAATATGATAAGAAATGCAATATGGACCCCACGCTGCCTCTCAATAACCCATGTACGTGCTATAACATCCATCTGGGTACTCTGGTCATCATAAACCTCTGCACTGTGATGATGTCTCAAAGTGGGGACATTACAGTCCTCCCTGCTAGAAAATTGCTTGTCCTCAAGCAATAACTGAATCCCCTTAAGTATAATACCAGTGTGTCATGTCCACTTATGGGATACATAGTAGAACCCATCCACAAATGAACACTCATACCCTCTGCCCCCTGGGCCCTATATCAAGTCATGACCTGCTAGCCTCTGGGAAGCATAACCCTGAAATACACCAACTCCGGGAGTCTCTTGCCTATGACACATGGCCTCATCTTGAAATGAATCCATCCTCCAAGTCTCTACCCAGATCCATACAATCTCCAACAACTACTCATGCTAATGCCCGAATGAGGTGTTGCAAGACCTTCATGAGACACCCGCAAGCGATGCACTCCTCTCAACACTGAAGCTCAATGGAAATTTAGAATAACTTTCCCCTGCAATGGTCCACTCTCCCCTGTCAGTGAGTGAAATGCTCAATCCTGCAATCCCTGGGTCCCATGCTAACCTCTGTCGAAGATCACCCTATTGGCCCTGCACTACTCTGACCATGACTGCCTACCCCCTATATACATCATGAATCACCTTCTCTTGGGTCCTCCAATTGAAATACCTATGACCATTGGACCTGTTATCAAGAAACTGTATCAGTAAAGACACCTTTGTAGAAGAAGTACCTATCCAAACATCTCCATGCCCTATCATGGTGATCAAGAGAGAGGAAAGGTCTTGCCCCATAGGACAAGTACCTGCAGGCCCACTCCAAACCAACCCAAGGTGGAGTGTGTGGCTCTCTGGCGCAACCTAGATCGTCATGTAGAGAAACATCCTGCCAACCAAGTGAACTCCCAGATCCCATGGCAGACTTGGAATTTTATCACTTCCAGTCTTCACTAGTTGCTCCTGTGTCGGACTGATCACTGGCGGAAGCCCTCTGTGCTCATTTGTCGTCACCTGGTCTATGATGCTCACCATCATGCACCAAGTCTCAACTGTCTGTCTAAAACGGTCCACCTTTGACCTGTTGTATGTTGTAAAAGTACTCCTGTCATGTAATCTCGACCTACTCACTCTCCATTCCCTCTGCCATGACCTATCCCTCCTCATGATGTTGTCTATGATAAAAGTGTTAGGACAGGCTAATAGAAACATCTACAGCTAACTGTAGGACTGGGAGGTGTCACATGCTTTGGTCAATCCCAAGGATTTGACCAAAATCTCATCCATTTATATCCATGATAGATGCTCTCCTATGGTCATCACTGAATCCCAACCATCCAGTACAACTGGAAGTAACCCCTCCGACTTCTAGTCAACCAACCTCCATCTCTCATCTCCCATGCAACTGCTGAAATGGTGAAGGTGATCCCACACAACTATGTGTTGTTGCAAATGAGTGACATCTACATACTCCCCTAAGTGTGTCTCCTCCCTACAAGGAAGTACACTGCCTCGAATCCCACTATACATCTTGGAAAGTACATGTGAGTTATCACTAATCACTGTATGCTACGGCATACTCATGTTGTCTCCCGTAGACTCATGTTGCATCATAGATCCTGGGCATACTGCTGGATCAACCTCTACATGGAGGTCAACCGCTCTCAGAACACAAATGGAAGTGTTCTCCATCAATTGGTTCTCCTCTGCTAGATCACCAACATCCTCTACCAACGTGACTAATGGATACATCTAAGTGTCCACTAAGACAGATGAAGTGGATCTTTGACGAATCTCCTCAAGAGACTCATCTGACCTAGACTCTGATTATTGAAGGGCGGTCTATGTGCCTCTCAAGAATCCTCGAGTGCTCTCCAACTCTTGAATAAGTTTGTCTACCTCCAACTCCTGCTCCCTCAGAGCCTCATGATACATCTCATCAATCCTAAATAAGTAGTCCCTGTTAATCAACAACTATTGGTAGTCGATCCTCATCATAGATACTCTCCCCCTGAGAGTCTAAAAATCATCCATGGAAATTTCCACATCTGAACTACCATGTGTCAATGATGCTCTCCAACAATAATCTGCCATCATTGCATGCATGCCATCAATACGTCTAGTGGCTTCCGTGATCATAGCCTCACTAACTCTCAACTGTGTTGCTAAGTGGTGTGACTCCTGATCATGGTCATGCTGAGGTGCCACCTCATATCCCTCACTATTACTGTCAGTCCTACTAGTGTTAACTCTGGAGTCCCCAAAAACACTCTCTGCATAAGATAAAATGTTGAACTGCCCACTGACCACTGTGCTGATGGATCCTCCTATCTGCCATTGCACCCCATCACTAGGTGCTACCTCCTTCTGAATCATACTATATCCTATATGAGAATCCATATCCTCCTGTGCACTCACCTTGCTACTATCATCTACACCTAGATCCCATGTAGATGTATCTAGACACATGCCATGGTCATCCTGACCAATAAAGAGTGCATCCTCATCAATGCAGGCTGATCCTGGAAGTGAGTATCCCATCAACCTGTCAGCATCCACAATATGCTCAACTAACAGAGTCTCCAAAAATTGTGACTCAATCTCCTCTATTTGATATGTATGCGTAAGGTCCCATGTTTGTACTCCATGTATCTCCTCCTGGATCGGTGGATCTACATTTCTGTGTTGTACATCCCTCACACAAGGCTCATCAACCCTATATAACATGCCACTAACCTCCTCAGATGATGTGGCTATCAGAGGTGTCTGGAAGGATGACATATGTGTCATGGCCATCATGGGAAGTTCATCAGCTCTAGGTGCTAACACGTGTGTCTCCTCACTAGTGTCACCACTCTGTTGAGTCATAAGGTCCTCAGTTGTATGTGATATGTTTGTTGAGACATTGGTGTTATTGTCTTGTCCATCCAACTACCTATCCACTACACAAGGGTCATCATCCTCATCAAGCGTGCTAGTAGCATCATCCTCTGTACAAGAGTCACTATCACTAGCCTCTATACAAGAGTCACTATCATCATCAGACTGTCCCAAATCATCATCTATTGCTCCATCCTCACACATCTCATCATCAATGTCATATTGTGCCTCAACAGTGTGCTTTTGGTCCCTACCCCTGCACCTATGATCTGGTTCCCACCACCCCTTGCAACTGTAACAAGGTTGTGTGCTCCTAATGGGTGTGGGGTTTGTCTGTTCTTCCCACCATCTAGATGTTTCTTTTCTCTTTTTATCTACTATGATGATCCCATGTAAAATATCCTCTTCACTCCAATGGGGATTTCTATAGGCTGCATACATTGGGAAGGTTATTATAGCCCTAGTTTCCTCGCTAAGGATGTGATAAATGATTTCCAAACATGATATCTCAAGGCACATCCTATCCATCTCTCCTTTTGGATCTGTATGTATGTGCTAATTCCCAATGGCTGACAGGAATCTAAGCTATGATACCACTATAATGATCCCAATCCATTATGCGAAGTCATCACGGTTTTGGGTGTCTTTAAAACTTTTTAATGGTTGTGGTATTTTGTCAAACACTTCGCTGACCTACTTGTTTATATGTGTTTACTTGCTGAATGGCCTCTTGATTTTGGCCTTAAGGTTTACTGATGTGTTATATATTTGTATTGCATCAATAAACAAGAAGATATAACCATGGAACATACCTCAACCATATGCAATATGATAGACAAGCCAAAACATCTCAAATCTTCTTTTATTCATAAAATAGAAGAACCTGCTACAATAAAGATGTTGATCTGTAATGATCAACAAATGGCTAAGAAGATAGACAATAGAGCTGCTACAAAAATATCCCGACAATACCAAATAAGCCTCCAAAGGCTAGATAAGAGATGAAGACCAATACCAAAGTAGATCTGGCCGTATGAAGTGCAGAAGCCCTAACTAGATGATGTCATGTCCTGTTGGAATGTTGAAGCTCCTCAACAATTAGGCCCTGCTACCAAATGTGTCCAATCACCCCAAGGAAGATGCCAAACAGTAGATCGGGTGATGGAAAGAACAACCGAGGTGCCCGAATCTCCAAGATCACTCTCAAACCCTATGGATCTGAACCTCCTCCAATGTATGGTGCACCCTCCTCGATGGATGAAACCCTAATAATTCGGCCTCTCTCCTAGAGACCTCCAATAGCTCCACCAATCCACTAGAATGATAGATCGGGGCATAGCAATGAAAACCCAAGTGCTCAATTAGGCCAAATACCTGCTAGATCCTTAGATCTAGCTAACCTTCAAGATGTGGTGCGCCCTCCTCTTGGGAAATCATTCCACTCTCAATATTGATGAATCCACCACCAAACAACCCCCGGAGTCCACCAAGAATAATGATATAACACCTGTAAGGGAAACCCAATACCTGGAATCCCCAAAATCGCCTCTCCTCAGCTAGGACGAATCCTCCTTCAATGAATGGTGCACCCCTCTTGCTATAAACCCTAGCTGGTGCACCCTCTCTCTCTCTCTCTCTCTCTCTCTCTCTCTGCGCTTGCAACTAATGTAGAATCCTCCTATAACTCAATAGATTTGGAACTACAATGGTGTGTGAGAATATTGCATCTCCTAGACCAAGCTTGGGACAAGATAGGTGGAATCTTTCACCATCAAATCGTCCTCTAGGGTTTGTTAAGTCAAAACCCTCAAAACCCCCAAGAGATGGGCCCTCTAGCTAGAAGTCAGAAATCCAAAAGATAAACATACATGAATGAATTGAGTAGAGGCCCTTGCCTTTCCTTTATACTTTTTTCTCTCCTTGTCCCTCCAAAGTGACTTTCATTTTATTAATATTTAATTAATTAATCAAGTCACTTTAATTAATTAATTAACCTTTTTATCTCTGAAAAACACCTTATCTCTCCTTGTGGCTTCCCTGGCCATGAAAGTCATTTCTCACCATCCCATCCTGTAGTGTTGTTTCTCCCGATTCCAATGAGCTATTACACTGAGAGGTTCCTCCAAGTAATGTGCCCAAAATGACCTCTTCAGTGAATTCAATTAGCTTATAGCTCAAAATAGTCAAAATCATAGAAATCGTTGGAATGCAATGGAACCAAAGCCAACCTGTGCAGAATGACTCATAATGATGGAATATGATGAGCAATGCAAGTTGGACCCCACAATGCCTCTCAACAGCCCCTGTACTTGCTATAACATCCATCTGGCTACTCTGATCATCATAAACCTCTGCACTGTGATGATGTCCCAAAGTGGGGACATTACAGTACCGATCACGAACTTAGTTTCTACTGAAATATATACTAAAAATGAAATTAAAAACATTTTGATATAATTCCAATCTTTCATCTGATTTGTTTCAAATATATGTTTCTTGGTCACGAAAATGTAGAAACTGTTTTCTCTTTTTAAACTTTTAAGCTTTGATACAAATTTCACTGTTTCCAGGTTTGCATACTCTGTATGGCCAATAACTAATACAACCTTTGACAGTACACATTCACTTTCATATCCGATATGGAAATACTCTATTCAAATACTGAATCCATGATACCCATAAAAACTATAAAGCCAGTTTGACCCATTTATACTATGGACTTGTCTTTTTTTACATATAGCCTTTTGGTGGACAACTTGCTTTAGGTTTTGGACAATTCCTTTGGGAAATATATACATGGTGGAATTCAGGATTGCTGGTATTTTACTGATGGTACTGCGGGTTGCTTGGCAGGGAAAGTGTGGATTCATACAGTAATGAAATTAAAAGACTTGTTGGGAATTTGTTGAGATTAATTGCGGAGACATTACAGTTGAAGCTTGATTTCTTTGAGAAGAAGTTTGGAAAGCCATACCAAAAAATGAGGATGAATTACTATCCTCAGTGCCCCACACCAGATCTTGTTTTCGGTCTGAGTCCACATGCAGACATGATTGACATTATGCTCTTACTACAGGAGGATGAAGTAGTAGGATTAAATGTCAGCAAGGATGACCAATGGATGGTTGTGCAACCAATTCCTTATGCTCTGGTTATTAACGTCGAAAACTTGATAGAGGTAAACTTATGATCATTAAACATTAATCGCCATATTATTCTAACTTTGTCTAATAAAAATTTTACTCAGTACTATGTGGCTGGTTTTCCAGGTAATGACTAATGGAAGATACAAGAGCGTCGAGCATCGGGCAATGGCAGACCGTTTCAGGGCTAGGATGTCTATTGGAGTCTTTTATGCTCTTGAATTCAACGCAAAGATCAGTCCAGCACAAGAACTCATTGATCAAACTCATCCACTTTTGTTCATGAATTTCATTCATGAAGATTACATGAAACATTATTTATCTCGCGGAGTGGAGGGGAAGCACTCATTATATGAGTATGATGGTATCAAAAGCTCTGGTAATCAACGTTGGAAACTTGATATGACTAAACTTATGATCCTTATAGATTAATCGCCCTCTTATCCTAACGTCGTTTAAGAAAAATTTGAATCAATACAATGTGGCGGGTTTTTCAGGTAATGACGAATGAAAGATACAAGAGCGTAGAGCATCGAGCAATGACAAACCGTTGCAGGGCTAGGTTATCGATTGTAGGCTTTTATGCTCCTAAATCCGAAGCAGAGATCGGTCCAGCACTGAAACTCATTGATGAAACTCATCCATGCTTGTTCAGTAATTTCATTCATGTAGATTACATGAAACATTATTTCTATCGCGGGGTGGAGGGGAAGCACGCATTATATGAAGATGCTGGAATCATGGGTTAGTTTATCAGGTTAGTCAGGATGTTGGTTGAATGTTATTAATTATAAGTATAAAGTTGTGGGTAAATCCCGAGTGACTCTCTTTATGATTATGGTAGGCCTCCCTCATGTCTCCATCGACTGAGTGATTGTATTTAATAATATGGTAGGCCTTTGTCATGTCTCCATCCATTAGATATGGATTTCAATGGAAAAACAACAATCATATTTAAATTATGAATATAGTAGGATTCAAATTTTATATTTTTCAAGTTTATATTATGAATATGGTAGGCCTCCCTCATGTCTCCATCCATTAGATATGGACTTGGATTTTTAAGTTTATATTATGAGTATGGTAGGCTTCCCTCATCTTAGTTTATATATACTATGAGCATGCCTCAAATTTTAGGTTTTTAAAGTTTATATTATAAATATGGTAGGCCTCCCTCATGTCTCCATCCATTAGATATGCATTTCAATGGAAAAAAATAATCATATTTAAATTATAGGTTTTTAAAGTTTATATAATGATTTTTTATATTAGTAATAATAATTATAGTTTTCCCCCGGATGGGGTGACAAGTGGACAGAATGGGCACGTAGAGGTGCCAACGGAGGGGCCATTTATGGTGGCGCCTACTCCCAGCTACGGACAGTTATTAAGGCTTTTGCCTCCGTCGGCCACCGGATACTGATGGAGCTCCTCGCACGTGAGCAAGGGACGGCCAGCCAGAGCATTAAGCTCTCGACTTTAATGCTGGCAGCCATGGTTTATGTGTTTATCAGTTTACGCGGATTTCCCATTATGCATTCGAATTTGATCCAGCAAAGAAAGCATCGTTGCGCAGAAGGCCTCGCCCTAGCTCTCACCATGCCACGGGCAAGGGGCAGACCTCACAGAGGCGCTGGCTGGTACGAAGTGGATGCATGAAGGAAATGTCACCAAAGGTTTGCTAGGGCCATGCTCTTGCCCAAGGAAAAGCGTTGAAGGGGCGCCTCTGCATCTAACTTGCCGCCTCGAACCTACATTGAAGAGGACCTATCCATAGCCTTACCACTGGACTTCTCCGAGAGCAGGTTGTTCGTTGTCCCAGAAAATTGGGATCCTCTAGCAAGCTTTGGTCACACGTCAACTGCACCCAATTCGGGTGATTCTCCTACTCCCACCAACGCTCTGAGTGCAGAATTCGCGGCTTGCCCTGTGGAGGAGGAGCCGCCGGAATGCATAGCTGCCCCGCAGACGTAGAGGACAACGCTGGGCTACAAGACAATGGAGGATGAGGAGGAACTGCAGGCATGCACTGCTGACACACAGAAGAAGAGGGTGACATCGGGTCAAAAGGAAGTGGACACCGAAAGGAACTTGCCACCTTCGCCATCGTTCCTGCATCCAGAGCACCTTAATTTGATTTTTGAAGTGCGCAGCCTAGTGGAGGATCAAATCTTCAGAGCTGTATGGGTCAGCCAGCGCCTAGACATGCTCTACGTAGCCTACTCGAAAGCTATGCCACGGTGTCAATGCCCCACCTGCGCATAGCCCTTCGTCATCCCTGTCAATGGCGGCAATTCCGATTGAAAAGGTTTTGTTTATCCTCATGGTCTCCATGATCTCTATTGTTACTATTTATCAGAGTTGTTGTTCTTTAGTTCTTAGCTTAGTTAGCTCCAGCACAGACTTTCTTCTATTGTTAAGCATAATGGACATACACCCTGGTTTCCTTCGGGTAGGGTGGCGAAACATGACGCCTAATTTTGCATGCTGCTATGGACAGGCCAGCTGCCCTAGTTTCCTGAATAGGCAGGACAGCTGGCATATGTATGCCAAGTGTCTCTCTTTTCTGAAAGCTTAATATAACAGGTTTTTCCTTTTTATTTAAAAAAATAATAATAATTATAGTTTTTTTTAATTTATATATTGGTTTTTTATTTTTATAGTAATAATTATATCAAAATATTGATTTATGATATTTAAATTTTAGTTTTTTTTTGTTTATATAATGGTTTTTGATGTTCATAGTAATAATTATATCAAAATATTGTCTTTATATAGATGATATTGTTTTTTGGTAAAGTTTATGGATAATTTTGATAGATCACATGTGATGATAATTTAAGATATAAATACAAATAAACAAAAATATTGATCATTAAATCTAAAGAAACCATATAACCTAATTTTGTTGAAGATAATGGTAATCTAGAAGAAGCTCATTTTTATAAGTATCTTATAATTTATTTTCATCATAAGCTAAATTGAATTAGAGCATTGAAAAATGAATTATTGGATCTTGAAAACCTTACTTTGGCCTTAAGAACAATTATAAAGCTATAGAATTTTGGTTCTACCAAAAAAAATGAAAACCCTCACCCTCTTCAATGCCAATGTTACCTTATTGATTTTGTATGGACATTAGATTTGGAGATGTAATATGTCCATGGAAATTTGGAGGAAAAGTTAGCAATTCCAAAAGAAATTTATAATAAATAAATTTAAAAACAAAATAAATAAAGAAAATTCACTCTCCATATCTTATCCCTTATCCTATCCTCCTTTAAAAAGTTGGACTTCATCCCATTGAGAATAAATCTACATGATCAAGTACTTATTTTACAAGCACAACATAATTATTAACCACTCTAGAATATTATAGGAGGATGCCCATCAATACATAAACATTTTTAAATGAGCCATCATTATAATTAATTTTAAATGAAAAATTCATGCAATATAGAGACTAAGAATAAGAAACCGTTGAATTACTATTTCCCATTCTTGCCAAATCAAGAAAAAGAATAGATATTGCAAAGATATGAAGAAATTATTGTAAGTTTCATAATAAGATAAGGCATTAAACACTACCTAAAATTTTCTGGAAAAATAATGTAAAATTTATGAGACAAATAGTGTAGAAGATGAAAAACACTTTCTATTCACTATACAAAGACATGAGTCTAATTTTCAAAATATTTGTAATAAAATGAAACTCCATAGCTAGCTTGTAACTCATAAAAAGGCACTAGTTTTCATTTCTAAGTTATTTCATCAGACAAACACTTTGATAAATCAAACTACTTAATTTAAGTTTACAGGTACAATAATTAGAGTTGCTCTCAGTGGATGGTGATGATCACCATCACCATCATCATTAATATTATAGATAGTAAACTTAAATTTAAATCAAAATGTAATATTAATTTATATTTTTTAAAATAAACTTACTATATATTAGACCTTGGACATTTACATGGGGTACTTTGTCCCAACCACTAAACCACAATCTAATAGATGTAGTAATAATTAAAATATAATATCTTTGATGCAAGTTAATGCTTCCTTTCCATGATAGGTTAATTGCAACGGAAATCCACAAAAACAACAATATGTTGATTTAGGTGAAATTATTTGAAGTACATGCACAACTTATTAGATATTACTGTAAAAATATATGACTCTAAAAAAAATTATGTTCTTCTAAAAATGATATGTTACTTTTCCTCTAAAATATAATGAGTTAAACAATGAAATTTCTTCAAAATGAATAAAAAGATTAAAAAAAAAAAACTAAAAATAAGATATATTTGGAATATGCATACATAACTCTCTAAGTCTAAGAAATTCCATTGGTGATAAATATGTGGAACATATTCTAAAATCTCATTGAAAGCTAATACAATAATAGGGAGCTAGAAAATGAGTGTCCTTTTGTTTATGTAGCTTGAACCACTAGCTTCATCAATCTAAATATAAATAGAGAAATGTGCATGCACTATGGTAATGTGCATGTAATAATAACATTCATGAACTATGGTTACATAAAAAAAAACATGTAAAAATTCCTCACCTTAACATGTTTCAAAAGGAAATATGTAGCATTAAATCCTTCTTTTAGGGGTAGAGGACCTACATTCCTCTCCCACACATAGTCAAGGCCCTAGACCCATGCCCTTTTGGGAAAAAACACCTAATGACACCTAGAATACCACATGGAAGTGAAACACACCATAAAGGGGGCATGTATCATGGTTGCAAGCCTTGTTCATAGCGCTTCAAGCCTAAAAGGTTATTTTTTCGTATGGAAGGCCCTTCTTTTCCTTTTTCACCATGTTCTAGGCCACTAGATCCATCACTATTTCCCAAAACCAATTAATGGTAGTCATATCGTACTCAGAGACCAAATATCCCAAATAAAGGTCCTATGCAATGCTTTAATGCATGTTTCATGATTCTTGATCCTACAAAGATTTGTTAAATGTCCAGAGACTTTGTTATCCTTACCTAACCACTGTCAAGACCCATTTCCAATGCACAAAACTTAGTCGTTAGCACTTGGATCTCACCCATATGATTGCAAAGAACCCTTATAAAGGACACATGTGTTGGTTCACAAAGTTGTTCAAGGTTCTTGATCTTGAGAAGATTCAAAAATATATGGAAGCACTTATTTTCTATCTTTGACCATGGTCAAGGCCTCACAACCCATTCTTAGTGTGTAAAACTAGAAAATGGTGTCCACATCCATATTTGATACAAAAGACCTGATAGAGATACCCTACAAGGTTCCTGTGTATTGGTTTGAGGACATGTTTAGCATTATATCCTAAGAAGGTTTCTGGGCTGTAGGTTTTGTTCACGGTGCTTCATCCCAATAAGCTTCACTTATGGAACAAGGCTGTTGATTTCCTCCCATAACCTTGGTTAGACCTCAAGACCCATTCTTAGTCCAAAAATAACCTAGCCATGACATCCATATCCCCCTTAAAGGTCAATAATCACCAACAAAGGTCATATGTGATAGTTTGAGGACTTGTCTAGGGTGATTGAGCCTGAGTAGGAAGGTTTAATGATAGAATCTCTTGTTTCCCTCCCTTGACCATGGTCAAGGATGCAAGAACCATTCATGATACCTAAGGCCTTGTGATGGAACCCATATTCAACTTGGATACCAAATACTCCTTTAAAAGGGTTTGTGTCATGGCTTGTAGGTATTGTTAATGGTGGTTGAGATCGAGAAGGTTCAATTACAGATTAAGGCCATTATTTCTCCTTTGAACATGTTTATGCTTAGACACACATTCCTAGTCCACATAACCTATTCATGGCACTTGTACCCACTCAAAGGCCAAAGAACCTCTACAAAGTACTTGTATGTTGGTTTGAGGACTTGTTCAAGGCTCTTGAGCTTGAGAATATTCAATAAGATCATAATTCAATTGTTTTTATTCTTTGATGATGGTCAAGTACTTCTGCCCCATTTATGGTCTTACCTAGTGGTTTAAGAACACATTCATTGTGCTTTATCCTAATAAGTTGTGTTTAGGGATCGAGGTTGTTTTTTTCCTCCCCCAAGCATTTGTTGGAAGCTTACATGGGAGGATTAAAAGAATACATTAAACATGATATTTTCCTAAAACATCCTGGAAATATTATGGAAGCTATGCAATATTATCATCATGTTCAAGCCAAGAAAAAAGCTACACAAAAGCTTCTAAAGTAGAGATACAATGTAGGAGAACTCGAGGATTTACTAGGGTAAATAACATTGAATAAGATAAAATGTTCCTACCATATGTAAAAGGACTAACTGATAAAATCGCTAAGCATATAAGAAATAAAACCATATTAGTGTTGTCTTCTCATAGCATAAAAACATCAAGAATCTCCTAAGGCATGTGAAAAATTGGGCCATTGATCCAATATTGAAAAAAGGGAGTTTATCAAATTCCTTGTGTTTGTAGGAAAACATATATTAGAGAAATAGGGAGGCCCATCCAAACAATAATTAAAGAGAACCATGTAAACATACAATTTAATAGAACTTGTAAGTCAACATTGGCAAAACATTCACAGAATACGAAACATCTCATAAAAATTAAGGAAATGAAGATCTTGGTCAAGCTTGATAATTGGTCCAAAAGAAGGATAAAAGAGGAAATTAAGACAATTAAGAACTATAATTTTTTTAATTAGGATGGTGGTTTAACCATTATTCAAACCTAGCTTTCAACTCTAATCAAATAATATTTATTTTCTAATTTTTAAGTTTTTTTTGTAGGTCTCTTTGTTAATTTGATGGAAGTGATCGACCTCCATCAAGAAATATAATACAATGTATATGGTCATCCTTAATAAAGCATGATCATTGTTTGTTTGTATTCATTATTCAAAGATTCAAATGAACTTCTAGGCATTGTTTTTTTGTCTTGAAGATGATCCTAATAGAAGGATCGAAGCATAAAAAATAATGGAGCATACTCTAACATCTCAAACACAATAAGCCAATATTGATCATTGTGTATTATTGGCTAAGAGAACTGATAAGAAATCATAATTTCTTGTTGGTCTCATACTTGAGTCATTGAAAAGATATAATCATAATCATTCTACCATTGTGCCACCTACTAGAAGAATTGGGAAAGTTACGTGGAAAATGTGAAATTTGGCACTCACACCCCTCATTTCTCTACTCATATATTATAGATCACACATAACACAATGACTATCCAAACTATGATTACTATCCATGACTTATGCATAGTGTGACACATAGAGAAATCACCAAATCTAGAGACATTTTTCAATTAAGATCCCCTAAAAACATTGTGATGACCAAAGGCCTCAAAAACCAAATGTTCCAAGTTGGGAAAGTAACTAGAACCACCAACCTAACATACCATAGTTGAATAATAAAACCACATTTAATAATACTCCTCATTTTGTTGTCCTTAATAAAACATTATGCATGTGGAGTGAAATAAAAGAGCACATGCCCACGTGGGGGCATTAAATTTTGCTCCACATTCACATGCCTGAGATGAAATTTTAGATTACAATGCATCATCGTGAATTATATGATGTCACATGCCCAAGTATAATCTTGGAATTTCATGTCCATGTGACATCGTGAAATTTCTCTCTTGGTAGCTTAGCACAACCAAGGATACTTCACCCAGACTATGCCTCTTCACATAGAGATTACCCATACTATGTTCTAGGCTACAAATGAGTCACACTCTTTCTCTATGAAACTCAGTTGTATACTTAGACATTTTTTAACATTAATTAGCACTTAGTCATTATGGAATACAATAGAAAACATGTGAAACACAAGAGACATAGATATAGTGCAAGTGGCACTAGCGGTGCCTAATACGTGGCTTCATTTATTATATTTTGAAACAGAAACAATGCATTACAAAGAGATCACTACTTTCCAAGTTACATAGATGGGAAGAGTCGAATCTTCCCCGTAAAATAGAACTATTCATAACTTTGGACCTGTCAAATAAAGAATTCCTTCGTTGTTCCTCCTTGCCTCATCTTGTGGTACTCCCCACTTGTGATCCCAGCCTCAAACTACCTCACACCTCTTGCTTTCACACTTCCTTGTTCCTTTGGTTGTGCATCGTGTGCTCTTATATGGACATTGGACTTCAAGGGTCACCAATTTGAAACATTTCTTCCTTTGGGTGTGTCACACCCCTTCACAAATCATCACTCAACTGAACAATCATGACCCTCCATGGACCAGATACACTCAAAAGAGCTTGTCTTCCCATCATCCACCTCATCTCTTGGATTGATGTTCCCCATTCTTGGGTGCACACCCATTTCCTTGTGCTCTTCCTTGTGTCGATCATCATGACTCTCCATGATGTGTGTCACAAGGGTCATCCAACCACTTTGGTGTTCCCATGCTGCGAAAGGAAGATGGGTTCACTCCTTGGTCTGTGTTCCCAAGTTTCCCCATCCTTTACCAAATGAAAACCAAGTCTCTATCATCTATCACAAGGGAATAAGGGTGTTCTCCCACTTGGGATCTCACATAAACATCGTGCCCCAAGGTGCTTCTTCCCATGCCCATAAGATAAATTATTTCCCAATAGATTTCATCCCCCTTGTGCTCTTTGTATGAGTCATCATCAAATATGTCCAAGGAGCATGCACACTTAGTGGTTATCATGGGATACCTTACATCCTCCCCCACTAAACTTATTTCCATCTTGACAACTTACATATGACTTGTGATCCATAACGACCTTTGTCAAACTCCTGAATCATGTCCTCTTATTTCCACAAGAACTCATGTCTCTCCTAACTATCCTATTCATCAGGTTTTTCCTCCCAATGGATGAAGTACTCACGCACTCGACCTATGCCCCATCCTAAGTTCTGATTCACCAAAATCTTCTCTACCTTAAACTTTGGCTTATCTACAAAAATGGTTGGTGCTCGGGATGGCTCAACTCGACGTGGGTCATCTGGATCTCTTTGACACGACTTCAATTGGCTAACATGGAAGACAAGGTGAATATGTCACACGTGGAACAGAAACTCCAATCTGTAGGTGACGTTACCAATCTTCTCAAGAACTTTGAATGGTCCCTAATACCTCCACAGAAGAGAGGGATCCATCCCTTTAGGTGGTGGATATAAAAATATGCTTAGCTTGATTAAGACCAAATCTCTTACTTGGAATTTTTTATCGTGTTTGTTTTGATTTTCACATTTCTTCATTATGTCTACTTCATTATTCAAGTGTGTGTGAGTTATCTCCAACCGATGCTACCAACTCTTCACAAAACCCACGGTTGATGGATTTGTTCCATAGTATCCTTGTGTCACAAAATGTAGAGTTGTGGGTTGGTGTCCATTCATCAACTTGAATGGACTGTATACCATCAATGAGATCTTTTGCAGGTTGTAGCTAAAATTGGCGCCGTCCAACAAGTTGAGGGAATTCATCTAATCTACTTGTACATAGTGTCGCAAGTAGTCCTCTATGAGTGCATTGATTTGTTTGGTTTTCCAATCTATCTGCAAATGGTAGTTTGAACTCTTCAACAAATTTTCCCCCACAAACTTGAACAATGTTGTCCAAAACTTACTTGTGAATCGACACAATGTTCAGAGGAAGACCAAAATACTTCACTATGTGCTTGAAAAAAAACTTTACAACTTCTTCTACGTTGTAAGGAATATTCGACGCAACGAATACAAGATACTTGAAGAATAGACCTACCACGACCAAAATCTTGATGTATCCTTGCACCATTAGAAGTTGTGTGATGAAGTCCATAGAAACAATCACCCATGGCTTATCTGGAATTGGTAAAGGTTGCAATAGTCTTCCTATCACTATGTTTTCTGACTTATCCTTTATCCAACAACACCAATGTCCTTTGTTGTCCTAAGTGGCTAGCCCATGGTGAGTTGTAGTATTCCTTCATGAGTTCACTTCTAAGGTTGGAAGACTTAGGGACTTAGATTCATTCCCCAAAGTAAAAAAAATGTCACGTAGCCAAAAAAAATTCATTTGTCCATCCTTCACCTACTTCATGATGTTCTTCGTTGTGTAATCATTCTCTAACCCTTCTTTGATAATTTTGTGAAACTCTTCCAAGACATGAATCTGACTTCCCCCTAATGTAGGCAACTCATCCTCCTCCTCTAGAAATGCAAGTTGTGCCTTTGTGATCAATGAATCTGCAACAACATTTAGCCTACCCAACCTATACTCAATGGTCATGTCAAAGTATGCGAGGAAGTATTACCACCTTGCCTTCTTGGGTGACAATTTTGGTTGTGTCACAAATTAACTTATCACAACATTGTCTGTCTTCATGACAAATGGCTTGCCCAAAAGGTAGTGTCTCTAAGTCTACAAATAATGTATTATGCAATCATCTCCTTCTCACTGAATGGGGTATCTCAATTCATGATATTGGAGGTTTATGCTCTCAAAGGCAACTGGATGTCCCTCCTATGTAAAAAACCCTCCAACGGAAAATTCGCATGCGTCCATATGCACTCTAAATGATTGATCAAAGTCTGGTAGCTTCAACACAGGTGTGGTGATAATTATGTTTTTTATCTCTCCAAATGCAAACTTTATCTTCTCTATCTAGTTCCATGTTTTCTTCTTTTTCAACAATTCAGTTAGTTGTGCATCAATCTTGGAGAATCCCTCTACAAACTTGCTATAGTAGTTGGCTAGTCCAAGGAAGACTCTCACTTCATGAAATTTCTACAACTCTTCTGAATATTCGATTTCCTTGACCTTTGCAAGGTCCATGCGAATGCGTCCTTGTCTAATCCAATGCCCCAAGAATAATATTTCAATCTTCCCAAAAACACACTTAGACTTATTCAAGAACAATTGGCTCTGTTGTAGCGCCTCAAAGACTCGTTCCAAATATTGTTTGTTCTACTCAATACTTTTGTTGTCCCTGCATTGTGCTTGTCTTATGAAAACTGTGGGAGCGCCCCTTAGTCCACCTCTTGGTTCCAAGGTGCTTCATTGCAATTCCATGTAGATCTTGATTCACTGCACAAACCAAGCCTCTTCTACCTCAATTTGTGGTAGGACACTTGACTCGACCTACTGCGAGTCATCGGTGGCCTTCTCCCATCATACAACTTCATCCACTTATGTCCAAGGATTTTCCCCAACTCGGGTTGTCCCACTCCAAGACTTCGCAAAGCCTGTCATATTCTGTATTGTGTCTTCACAAAGTTCTCTGTTACGAAACTATTATGATACCATCTATCACACCCCCAAGAGTCATGCCCAAGTCTAACCTTAGCATCTCATGCACCTGGGCACCACAACGACTCTCTCTTGGAATCTTGGCTCAACCATGGATAATTCACCTAGACTACACCTCTTCACCTAGAACATACCCATACTATGTTCTAGACTATGGACGAGTCACACTTTTACTCTATGCAACTCATTTGTATACTTAGACATTTGTTAACATTCTTTAACAATTAGGCATTCTTGCATACAACAAAAAGCATGTGAAACATAGGAGACACATATATAGTGTAGGTGGCACCAACAATGCTTAATACCTGACTTTGTTTATTATATGAAAAAAAAAACAATGCATTACGAAGACGAGACTATTATCCCAGTTACATAGATGGCCAGAGTCTCCTAACTTGCCCCATACAACAAAATTGTCTAGACTTGTGTATTTGTCACACCAAGACTTCCTCCATTTCTCCTCCTTTCCTTATCATGTGGTGCACCCCACTTTTGTACCTAGCCTTAGACTACCTCACATATCTTGCCTTCACACTTCCTTGTGCCTTTGGTTTTTCATCTTGTGCTCTTATATGGAATCCAAGGTACCAATGTGAAACGTCGCATCCTTTGGAAATGTCACACCCCTTTGATAATTGGCACAATCAACCAAATTGTCGTGCCCCTTTTCAAATCGTCACAATTAACATAACCATCGTTCCCCCTCATGGAACTGGCGCACCCAAACGAGCCAGTCCACCCATCAGCCATCGCATCTCTTGTATCGGAACGCCCCATCATTGGACATGTACCCATTTCCTTGTGTCGATCATCATGACCCTTAGTGTCTTTGTCAATGGGGTCATCCAACCTCTCTAGTGCGCCCATGTTGCCAAGGATAGATGGGTCCACTTCTTGGTCTGTGTTCCCAAGTTGCCTCGTCCTTTTCCAAATGAAACCAAAGTCTTTGTCGTCTGTCACAAGGGAAGGAGGGTGTGTGCCCCCTTCATCTTGCACGTCACCATTGTTCCCCAAGGTGATCTTTCCCATGCCAGTAAGAGAAGTTCTTTCCCAGCTAATCACATCCCGCTTGTGCTCTTCATCTGACTCATCACTAAATCTTCCCAAGGAGCGCAAGCGCTCGATGGGTATCACCGCAAGACTTGCAAATGACATATTATCATGGGAGGGGTAGATATATAAAAAATCCCTCGCTAGTTTAACTCTCGAGTTTGCTTGAATTTATACACTTGAATTATAGATACTCACGATTTGGGAAAAATCTATTTTTTCAAACTCTTATGTTAGTGTTTGAACTTTAAAAATGAATTTTAGTAATATTAAAATGATGAACTTCTCCCAAAAAAAAAAAAGTCTTCATTTTGTAATACAAATCAAAAAAAATATTATAACAATAATAATTAAAAAGTTTGAATATGATGCATTGTAAAAAACCTATCTTTATTATTCCTTTTCTCTTAAAAAATCTTAATTTTATAATACAAATCCAAAAATATATAATAATAATAATAAAATTTGAATATGCATTAAGAAAAACTTGTCTTTATTATTCCTTCTCTTATTTTGATAATAATAGTATGTGTATGGGTTGTGATGTAACCAATGATGAAATAAGTTAAGAAGTTAACTATGTGTATGGGTTGATATGTAACTAATGATGAAATAAGTTCATAAGTTAATTGTCAAGTCTACTCAGGTATACATACCCCCTACTTCAGATTTGAACTTGTAACCTCTGAATAGGAAAAGAGTGTTCTTAATCATCAATCCCGCTCACATTGTATATATATATATATATAATTTCAAATTTTCAAATTTTTTATATTAACAAGTTATTATTTTGTAATTTATAATTTTATATCATTTTTTGTAATTTTATTTATTCAATTTTTTAATTGATTGAAGTTATTGCGATGTGACTTTTAGTTAAAAACCTAAATAGAAAACCTGCATCCCACTGAGTTCAATCCTACTACCATGTCTACCCGATGTGAGTATGCATGCCCAATATTCCTTTTTTTTCTTGACTGCTCGAACTATCTGGAAATTCTCTAGGAAATTTCGGAAGGCTGAGACCAATCAAGACCAAAAGGGGCATTAGCTCTCCTATGGTCACATCAATATCAAAATTATTTTGAGTCATGGTCTCCCACTACCATCTCTGTTACTACCACCCAGCGTGACATTTATTTATATTTGTATTTGTATCTACCCAACACTTTCACTTTCTATTCTGGCTTGATTTTCCTTTTATTTATTTATTTTATTGAATTCCTTCTCTTCTGAGTCAAGGAAATTAGTCATTGTGTAAGTCAGATAGGCAGTCTCTACGAATTGAGATTATCTAAGATTCTTGATGACCACATGTTGGGCACTTGACCTAATCCATCTCGTTCAATTTTGTCTGAGTTAAGAAAGCAGGCTCGAATTCAGTCTCTCTGAAAGTCGAGGGGTGGTGGGGGATCGTTTGTGCTCAAGGGATGTTTCAAAAGGTGGACTAGAGAAGTTGGAATCATGAATTGTGTTTTGACTAGAATCAATAACTGTGTCCTAACTGCAATAATTTACTTCTCATTTTTCACTGGCCAAAGAACATATATAAGGTATTCCTGTATATACGTATGTTTTTGTCCGATAGGTCAACCTCAATCATGAGGTTTCTCTCTGTTTGGTGTGCCCTGTACTGCCTGATAATACCACTCATATGGTTCCCCCAACTATGGTTCCTTTATTGTCTTAGTTTGTTGATGTATTTTCTCCTCCCATGGGGGTTCCTTCGTCTCAGCTAATTGAACACTCCATTGATCGCATCCCTGGAACCTCCTTGCCCAATGTCGCTACATATCATAATTGAACACTCCATTGATATCATCCCTGGAACCTCCTTGCCCAATGCCACTACATATCACCTTGCTCCTCATAAGGCAGAGGAGGTTGAATGCCAACCCCGACAACTTTTGAATTCAGGCCATATCCAACCTAGCTCTTCCCCTTGTGCCTCCCCCACCTTCATTACTCCTAGGAAGGAAACTAATGAATGTTGTCTGGTCACTTATTACTGAGCCCTCAACAAGGTCACAATCAAGAACCTCTACCCTTTACCCTAAATTGATGATCTCCTGGACCACGTGTGTGGTGCTTGTTTCTTCACCAAGATGGATTTTTTTGTTGGATACCACCAGGTTCTTATGCACACTCCACACATTTGGAAAATTGCTTTTAATACAAAGTTTGGGCTCTACAAATAGATGGTGTTTCCCTTTGGTCTTACCAATTATCCTACCACTTGAATGTGGTTAATCAATGACATCTTTGTACCCCACCTGGGTCATTTTGTGGTCATCTATCTGGATGACATTCTCATCTTCAGCCGCACCTGGAAAGACCACCTTTAACATTTTTTCATAGTCCTGGAGCTCCTGGAGCTCCTGGGGACTCATCAATTATAGGTGAAAGAAAAGAAGTCATATTTTTTTCAAAAGTATGTTCAATATTTATGGTTCGTCATTGATCAAGAAGGGGTGCGCCCTAACCCAACCTAGTTACAAGCCTTAGCCAATTGTCCTATGCCCACCAGTGCACTGGAACTCAAGAGTTTTCTAGGAGGAATTCATTTTTACAGGCGCTTCATTTCCACCGTCTCTTATATCACTCACCCCTACATAAAATATCTAATCAAGCACCCTTTGTATGGACATCTCTAGCGAATCAACAGTTTTAGCACCTCAAAGAAGCTTGTTGTTCAGTTCATGTCTTGTGGTTCCCTAATCTCCTTGTGGTTCCCTAATCTCCACCAGTGTTCTAAGATTGAGATGGATGCTTCATGGCATGCTATTGGGGCTCTGCTTAAAGAGGGAGTTCATCTCGTTGCTTATCATTCAGAGACCCTTTCAAACACCAAGTTGAACTACAACACATATTATAAATAATTTTACACTATGGTGCAAGCATTGAAGTAGTGGAGACATTACATTATGGGTAAGGAAACTCTCCTCCATACTGATCATCATCTGCTTACTTTCATTAACTTGTTGGAATCATTAATTTCTACTCTACCTACCACCATAAACCTCCACCATCTTCAAGAAAGTTCCTCCACCAACTTAATCACTGACACTCTGGTCGCTTCGAGAATTCTCTGAATCTTCGGGATCCTTCCAAGACCTCTATAAAAATGAGGCAGTTGTAACCATTTTGATCATCAAGAATAAAATCATTTTCTGTGTTATTTTATGTGTTCCTTTGCTTCTTCCCACTTCATTTTGGTATTAGAGCATGGATCTGGGTCTCACTCCCTCATGAGAGGGCCCAGGATCCTTAGAGGAGTCACCCAACAGTGGAGAGATGAGTGGAGGAGTGTCACCTTACTATTGGAGTAGAATTTGTCGCCCTATGCAAAGGATGTATGAAGGATGTTGGCCGAGCGCTACAATAGTTGTGGTTGAATGGAGTTGGAGTGAAGGCTGTAAAAGAAAATCAGAAGCCATTTTTTGGCCCATGGCCAACATGGAATATGTGCAAGATGCCAACGTTGTAATAGGAAATCACTCTTTTAAGAGTTGTAGGATTATAGTGTCTTCTTTATAGAGAGCAATGATGTCAAATGGTAGTTGTTGCAACTCAACACTTTGTAGAATGCCAACCTTGCATTGCTAATTTTGCGAGAAGTCGATTTTTGAGGACTACATTGTCCTTGAAGAATAGAGGAACATGTAATGTTCTTCTCTTGTCTTGTGATGGCGAAAGTAAAATGTCTTATTGGAGTGTTAGTCTGGGTATTTACACAAGAAATTTTAAAGGTAGTATGAGTTATGTATGATTTCAAATTGGAGTTGGAAGACTTCTTGCAGTGCCTACAAAGAATGTTATGTCAATTTTTATTTCCGATGCTAAGAGTGAGTGATGTTTGCATTCTTTATAGAAGCATACAAAGCTTGTGCACTCACTTTTTTAGATAGAAGTGATAATATGCAATGGGCTTATTGGGCATATTGAATGGGTTTATATGTAATGGGCTTATAATTTAGGAATTTAGTAAATAATGTTTCTTGTACCTGTGATAAAATGTTTAATGATAAATGATGTAAGGGGTGCATGATCGATAGTACCTGACACCCTATATGTTTTTTATCCAAAGTTGTAAAGTTTAGCCATAGGCAAGCTATACTTCCGAGGTGTTTAGTAAGCCCTATTGAGTCAGGCCTACATGGATTAGTGTGATCATGTAGCATGTATCCCTCTTATGCATAGAGTGGATGTAGCATCAAGCTATGGAATTAACCACTAGGTAGGTATGAGGGTGGTAGGTGCACTCATATCTAAGTTTAATGGTGATCGGAGAAGTTAGATCTTTGATTAAGTGGAGGAATGTGAGATTAAGTAATCTTAGAGTGTGAGTTGGTCAAAACCAAGTTATGACTAAAGGAGTCTAACGTATTAATGAACCATGTACGTGAAAATGATACCTAGAGAACTGGCGAGTACAGCGGATGGTGCCCATGTATATCAGTAGATGGATATTTTTTTTGTTTGCAGGTGCAAAAGGAAGATGCAAAAGTTCGAGCATTAATCAATGTTATGCAAGTACAAAAGAAGAAGCAAAAATGTTTGAGGATGAAACTCATAGTGAAGAAATCCCAAGTGAGTGTGTGCGGTGTAAATCAATTTCCCCATCATGGAAGGTTAGTGGTCAGCCAAAACCACTAGTAAGAAAAGTTTGTGGTCAACTAGAATCCACTTGGTGTGATGGTTCCTAAGCATTGTAATGGTTAGGGGTAAGCCGTAAAATCCCAAGGTGATTTATGATTAGGGGAAGCTAGTAAAATAAAGTAGCAAATTGAGGGAAGCCCAACCATATGAAGATAGAAACTGAAGATGATGACATGACTCAGATAAAGACCTAACTTGATAAAGAATAAAACATGTATTGGTTAAGGAGGAGACATTGCAGATCAAAGGAACAACTTTCATACATATTTACAAAGACTTTAGCACAAGACTAATTTGAGTATTTGAGAGAAACATTGGGCATTGTAAATGTTGATGTAATTAGTAGTAGAAATTAGGGGGAGTGTTGGAAGCATTAATTTCTACTCTACCTACCACCGGAAACCTCCATAATCTTGGAGAGAGTTCCTCCACGGACAATCCACCTACTTAATCATCGACTCTCCACCTACTTAATCACTGACACTCCAGCCTCTTCAAAAATTCTCTGGATCTTCAGAATCCTTCCAAAACCTCTATAAAAACCAGGCAGTTATAACCATTTTGATCATCAAGCAATAAAATCGTTTTCTGTGTTATTTTATGTGCTCCTTTGCTTCTGCCCACTTCATAACTCTCAATCTATGATGCAAGAACAACGCCACCTCAAATGGGAAGCTTATATTCAACGGTTTCACCTCATCATTAAGTACATCATTAAGTATATGCGGGGCACTACTAATATAATGGCATACCTCTTGAGCGCGCTTCTCTTCTGCCCCATTGTCAAGCTTCTAAGGGGTTGGTCCAGTCGATCCGAAAACCTTCGGCAAACGAGCTTTTAATAAAGGCATGGAGTGAGTTTGTGGGTTCGGAAGGGTATTTATGATCCGGGGTCAAGAACTCGAATTTTTCTTTAGCCAACTCGACTCCGTCGCCATGCATTTCAGGTGACTCCATTCATTCATCCATGTGGTAGCTATCGTTCGTATCCTGAATCCCGGAAGACTAAGCTTCTCTATTCCTGTTGCTTGATGACCCTATCAATTAGCTGAGAATATCTCCTGATGAGTATCCCGAATCCTGTCACAAGAAGCAATATCCAAGAAGCGCTATATGGGTGTGGTGGTTTGGTCTGTGTGCTGTAAGAAAGAATAAATAATATCCTGGGCTTTGCCCGGGCCAACAAGAGAAAGAAATAGTGCCTACCAACTAAGATTCCTCAAGCAAATGGTTTGGAAGGACAATAAGTAAGTTTGTAAGTGAAGTAGTATAGAAAGGGTGATTAACACAACAGGTTGACAGCATTGTCGCACTGAAGTAATGCAAGAAGGGCAAATGGGTATAGTGATAAGGGCCTTTTAAAAGGGAAAATGAAAGGTGGGAGGAATGACCAAAGAAGAGATAATGAGGTTTTCACTACCGCTTGACACAACGAAGGCCCCACTACCAATTGTGATAATAGTGACTCCCTCCCTTAAGAGAAAGAATTCCAGGAGCATATCAGGTATGCCTGTATATTATATGTGAAAACACAAAGTAGACCTTCCAGTGTATACGTATTTTTCAGGTCTGTTTGTTCGTCAAATTGGTTATTTCATTACCGAAAATCCTAAATAATATAAAATTCTGGGTGGGTTTTAAATAATTGAAAAGAATTCTTCATCATAATTTTTGTCTTACTTTCGAGCCACTTCTTTGATTGTGTTAAATGGCATTTTGTTGGTCTAACTTTCGAGCCACTTCTTTGATGGTGTTAAATGACATTCCAGAAAGCATGGGTGCTGTCAAGCGGCTGACAAAATGCATGATTGTAGCTACTTCTGGTCATTGCCAAATGGAATTATAGAACAATCATGCGTGTTCCACTCCAGTGAGACTCTACTATTATATATGCTCCCTTGACCCTCCACAAATCAGAACATGAACAACTGTGCAAGTCTTTCAGGATGAAAACCACCCTCACCACCACCACCCTCACCAATACTGTGTACCGATCACGAATTTATAAAATGAACTTAGTTTCTACTGAAATATATAATAACTAGCATAGCCGCAAAGTGGCTGATGAACCTCGAAATAAGACGGGTGGGCGATCCAATATGAAACGCACTGACAGCTGAAACGCACATAGAGTTGAAGAAATCCAAAAATTAAATGTGGTAATTCTAAAGGTTAATCAGTTAAACGTGGAATTCATATGGTGGTACAGTAATTTCTTAATATTATTAGGTAAATGTTAAAAAGTAAACACATTAATTTGATGTATTTAAAAATACAAGGAAGCTATGAAGAGTAAATCACATTCATTGATTTGGGAGGATGACTAAAAATATGCCAGCATCTTCAATCGTTAGTCAAATTAGAATTTTAGGTTAAAAGGTGATGAATTGTGCCCATCTCCAATAAATATACCTCTTTGAACATAAAAATGAAATTAAAAACATTTTGATATTATTCTCATCTTTCATCTGATTTGTTTCAAATATCTATTTCTGGGTCACAAAAATGTAGAAACTGTTTTCTCTTTTTAAATTTTTAAGCTTCGATACAAATTTCATTGTTTCCAGCGCTGCATACTCTATATGGCCAATAAATAATACAACCTTTGACAGTACACATTCACTTTAATATCCGATATGGCAATAAGCTATTCAGATACAGAATCTATGATACCCATATAAACTATAAAGCCAGTTTGACCCATTTATGCTATTGACTTGTCTTTTTTTACATATAGCCTTTTGGTGGACAAATTGCATTAGGTTTTGGACATTTCCTTTGGGAAATATATACATGGTGGAATTCAGGATTGCTGGTATTTTACTGATGGTACTGCGGGTTGCTTGGCAAGGAAATTGTGGATTCATACAATACTGAAATTAAAAGACTTGCTGGGAAGCTGTTGAGATTAATTGAGGAGACATTACAGTTGAAGCTTGATTTCTTTGAGAAAAAGTTTGGAAAGCCATACCAAAAAATGAGGATGAATTACTATCCTCAGTGCCCCACACCAGATCGTGTTTTCGGTCTGAGTCCACATGCAGACATGACAGGCATTACACTCTTACTACAGGATGATGAAGTAGTAGGATTAAATGTCCGCAAGGATGACCAATGGATAGCTGTGCAACCAATTCCTTATGCTCTAGTTATTAACGTCGGAAACTTGATAGAGGGCATTACACTCTTACTACAGGATGATGAAGTAGTAGGATTAAATGTCCGCAAGGATGACCAATGGATAGCTGTGCAACCAATTCCTTATGCTCTAGTTATTAACGTCGGAAACTTGATAGAGGTAAACATATGATCATTAAATATTAATCGCCATATTATGCTAACTTCGTCTAATAAACGTTTTACTCAGTACTATGTGGCTGGTTTTCCAGGTAATGACTAATGGAAGATACAAGAGCGTCGAACATCAGGCAATGACGACCGTTTCAGGGCTAGGCTGTGTATTGGATTCTTTTATGCTCCTGAATTCGACGCAGAGATCGGTCTAGCACAAGAACTCGTTGATCAAACTCATCCACGCTTGTTCAGGAATTCCATTCATGAAGATTACATGATACATTATTTCTCTCGCGGAGTGGAGGGGAAGCACTCATTATATGAGTATGCTGATATCAAAATCTCTGGTAATCAACGTTGGAAACTTGATAGAACTAAACTTATGATCCTTACAGATTAATCGCCCTCTTATCCTAACGTCGTTTAAGAAAAATTTGAATCAATACAATGTGGCGGATTTTCCAGGTAATGATGAATGCAAGATACAACAGCGTAGAGCATCGAGCAATGACAAAACTTTGCAGGGCTAGGTTATCGATTGTAGGATTTTATGCTCCTGAATCCGAAGCAGAGTCGATCCAGCACTGGAACTCATTGATGAAACTCATCCATGCTGGTTCAGTAATTTCATTCATGCAGATTACATGAAACATTATTTCTGTCGCGGGGTGGATTGGAAGCACGCATTATATGAATATGCTGGAATCATGGGTTAGTTTATCAGGTTAGTCAGGGTGTGGTTGAATGTTATTAATTACAAGTAGGAAGTTGTGGGTCGAATCCACTGAGTGACTCTCTTTATGAATATGGTAGGCCTCCTTCATGTCTCCATCCAATGAGTGACTTTCTTTATGAATATGGTGATAAATTGTGAAGCAAGAAATGCAGAGAGAAAGAATAGAGTAGAAATAGTATTCAGTATATTGAGAATGTAAGGAGAAAGTACAATGAGAAGAGTTAATGAAGAAGTGATGTGCAAAAAGAAAATAGCTGAGCTAAATAGGCTCAAGCAAATCAAGAAAAGAAAGTAAAGCTGGCCAGGATAGCTAGCAGTGTACAGTCAGCCTCTTGAGGTTACATTATATTTAACACTCCCTCTTAAACTCAACAGCCTCTTGAGGTTAAATTATATTTAACACTCCCTCCTAAACTCAACAGTTACAAACATCAACACTGATTATGCCCAAGTGTTGTCTCTGAAAATCAAAAACAGATTTTCCCAGTGGCTTTGTGGAGATATCTGCAAGCTGATCTCGAGAACCACAGAATTGGAGTGCAATGTCACCATTATTGACTAGCTCGCAGATGAAGTGAAAGCAAGTGTCAATGTGTTTGTTTTTCTTGTGAAACACATGATTTTTGGATAGAGCAATTGTTGAGGTATTTTCACAGAAGATAGGAGTTGGATCATTTTTTGTATGTGACATATCTTTCAATATTCTTCTCAACCACACAGCGTGACAAGAAGCTGAAGTAGCAGTGACATACTCTACCTCTGTAGAAGATATTGATACAATTGGTTGTTTCTTTGATGCCCATGAGATCAGGTTCGTGCCCAAGTGAAAAACATGTCCTCAGGTGTTTTTCCTGTCATCTAGGTTGCCTGCAAAATCACTGTCTGTGTAACCAGAAAGTTGATTACTATCAGATTTAGTGTACCATAAGCCAAAATTGAGAGTTCCTGCAATATATCTCACAATCCGTTTCGCCATTTTCTAGTGAGAATCTTTGGGAGATTCCATGAATCTCGAAACAAGGCTAGCTGCATACATAATATCAGGCCTAGTTGTTGTAAGATACAACAAACTACCTACTAAACTTTTGTACAAGGTAGGGTCCACTGTAGGGCCTTCATCTTTCTTACTCAATTTTGTGCCTAGAGGTATAGGGGTTTCTGTTGGATTGCATTCTTCCATGTGAAATATTTTGATGATGTCTGTTGCATACTTTTTCTGACAGACAAAAATTCCTTTGGTTGATTGATCAACCTCAATCCCCAAAAAATATTTCATGATGCCAAGATCTGTCATCTCAAACTCAGATTGCATGGCATGTTTAAAACTTGTTAACTCAAAATTTCCATTATATATCGTGTCATCAACATATAAACATACAATCAAAATTTTACCGTGCTGATCAGTTTTGGTGTAGAGAGTTGGCTCATTTTGACTTCTGTTGAAACCACTTTTGATCAGATAAGTGTCAATTCTTCTATACCAAACTCTTGGAGCTTGCTTTAAGCTATACAAGGCTTTCTTCAGCCGATATACTTTGGTTGGCTACTCTTGGACTTCAAATCTAGGTGGCTGATCGACATAAACTTCTTCTTCTAAGAAACCATTTAAGAAGTTTGACTTGACATCCATATGGTATACTTGTCATTTATGTTGGGCTGCTATGGCCAATAGAGTTCTGACAGTGTCTAACCTTGCTACTGGAGAAAAAGCTTCACCATAGTCAGTACCAAGTTGTTGTGAGAATCCTTTGGCAACAAGTCTTGCCTTGTGTTTTTCAATCTGGCATTTTTTATTGAGTTTAGTTTTGTAAACCCACTTGACACCAACACTTTTCTTGTGACCTGGCAAATCAACAAGATCCCATGTCTTGTTCTTCTCAATGGAGTCAATTTCTTGGTTCATGGCTTGAACCCAATGTGGCTCCTTAGCGGCTTCCTTAAAAGATGTAGGTTGACATGACATTAAAGCAAAAAGATTGTGTTGTT
>ML779212.1:553759-563789 GCA_009831015.1 Picea engelmannii
TCTTAATTGCAGATTCCTTACTATGTTGACCTCGCTTTTTACCATAAGTTCCCAACTTTCCTTAATTATGTTTCCTCCATTACTTAGTTTCCTAATTCTTATTATTCCCTTCTTTCCCCTTTTTATTAGAGCCAAAATGGCAGATGCGCTATTTACTCTTTTCCCTTTATTATTAATTTAAAATCCTTTTATACTTCCACAAGTTAAATAATGTATTTCCTCTTTACAATTTAAAACCACGGATTTTAATTAAATTATTCCTCTCTTCGTTTTACCCACTAAATTTAAGAAGACTAAAATTATTACTTAAGTGGGTTTTAGTTTATATCTTTATTTTATATTTTTTTAGGGTCTTTTTCTTAAGGCTTAACAAAATTTTACCCTAGAGAAGTTTTAGACTTAGGTTTAGATTCTGAACTGGTCGACAATTATTTAGGGAAGTCGTTTTAAGAATTTATTAAGGTGTTAAAAGTCTTAGGGCCATCTAGGTTTGTTCCTTCCTCAACATCAATGTGACGTGCCCTTCAGAATGCACCACGTGCTCCAAGGGTGCCACTCGCCTCGGTTGTTTCTTTTACGCGACGTGCCCTTCAGGATGCACCACATGCTCCAAGGGTGCCACTCGCCAACTTGTGCTTCTTTCACACGACGTGCCCTTCAGGATGCACCACATGCTCCAAGGGTGCCACTCGCCAACTTGACTGATTGGTAGACATCTATAACCCCTAGAGTCAACACTCCGCCAGGTGAACTTGTGGGAGACTAAGGGATCTAAGGAATAAGGCCCCCACCTTATTGCGCACCCCTTAGAATCATCGTGAGCGACTATCGCAGTCTGCCCTCATGGCATCGTGGATCCTCTTAAACTAGGTAATCATTAACCTACAGTTTGAGCCACGGCGGGAGTGCTAGTAGGCTGTGGCAGGGTTGTTGTCCACACCACTCCCTCAACCTCTCTGGAAATCGTGTGTGGCCCCTTTGCTCCATATGTGATTCTGGTCGGCAAGCTATCGTCAGCCTGCATCATCAACAATCGTGTCAGAACATGTCCACATCATATCATCAAATCAATGAAATATCACAGTAATTAAATCAACCCAAATAGCACACTACCTGACTCAATCCAGAGTCCAAGGGGTTCCATTGATGCCTCTGCATCCTCAAGGTCCAAAAACCCTGCACACTCAGTAAAACTGAGTCAATAGCATCTGCCCATGTCAAAGAAGTAAAACATCATGTCATCTATCATATCACATCATAATCAAGGATAAATGTTTTAATATCATAAAAGTCTGGATCACTTGCGAGCAAGTGTCCTCAAAGAATAAGTTTTCTCAGTGCGCCAGAGAGGGATGTTACATACACCCCCTCTTGGTCTAAACTTCATCCCAAAGTTTCTCAGTATAGATTCTGAAATAAATGTATCACAGTATCATAAGTCTATCTATCAAACAAAAATGGAAACTGCTGGCGTATATCATATGCATCCTCCTAGATCGTCGATTGCGGACTATAACTGTCCCACTAGACCTTGACCTGATCTACCGTTCGACGTCGTAACTGTCGAACACGATGATCTAAGATGTGTACCGGCTCATCCGTGAGCGCTCCCTCATCCGATACCTGCAAGGAACTCATGTAAATCACATGTGTAGGATCACTAATATAATGTCTCAAAATAGATACATGAAAAACATCGTGCATATGCCTCAAAGAATCAGGCAAGGCTAGTCGATAGGCCACGGGCCCCTTTCTCTCCACAATCTCGAAAGGTCCCACGAACCTAGGAGAGATTTTATCTCCCTTTCCAAACTTGATCGAACTCTTATGTGGTTTAACCCACAAGAAGTCTCGATCGTTGACCTCATAACCACGGTCGACTCGATGTGCATCGACATAACTCTTCTGTCGATCCCGCGCTTCTTTAATCCTTTGTCTTATGGTTTGCATCTACTCTTCCATTTCTTGGATCGCTTCTAGTACCACCAGGACCCTATCCTCAAGCCGATCCCAATGCAAGGGTGTCCGACATGGTCGCCCATAAAGAAAATCAAAAGGTGCCATCTTAATGGTGCTCTGGTAACTGTTGTTGTAAGCGAACTCTGCTAGAGGCAAGAATTCCTCCCAACTCTTTTGTTGGTCCATCACGTACATGCGCAACATGTCTTCCAAGGTTTGGTTTGTTCGTTCTGTCTATCCGTCCGTCTCTGGGTGATACGCAGTACTAAAGTTAAGTTGGGTCCCCAAGGCCTCTTGGAAACTCATCCCAATTCGTCCAGTAAACATCGATCCTCAATCGGATATAATCTTCTTAGGCACGCCATGCAGCCTCACAATCTCACTGATGAAAACTCTCGCTATGTCAGGTGTCTAATACGTCGTATGCACAGGAATAAAGTGAGCACTCTTTGTCAGAGTGTTTACTACCACAAAAATCGAGTCATGTCTCCTTGCCGTCAGTGGCAATCCAACAATAAAATCCATCGAAATGACCTCCCATTTCGATTCCGGGATGGCATGTGGTTGAAGTAATCCTACTGGGTGTCTATGTTCAGCCTTTACCTACTGACACTCTAGACATCTAACCACATAGTTTACTATGTCAGCCTTCATTCCCTTCCAGAAGAATAAGGGTTTAAGGTCTTCCCTCATCTTCGTGACTCTCGGGTGAGCCATGTAGACTGCTCTATGAGCCTCGCTCAAGATCAACATCCTCAACTCGTCGTTTGGCGGTACGTAAATATGACTTTTAAACCTCAATAAACCATCGCTATCAAATGAATATCCCTCATATCGTGGTACCATCATTGTGTTTTGTCCGATAAATCCCTTGACCTCTTTGTACCAGTCATCGTCACGCTATAAAGTGAGAATCTTCTCATGTAGATTCGTCTGAAGAGGCAACACCAAAAGGATGCATGGCCTCTGACTCAAAGCATCCGCCACTCGGTTCATTGTTCCCTTTATGTAAGTAATCTCAAAGTCGTACTCGCTAATCAATTCCGACCAATGTCGTTGTCGCGCGTTCAGGTCGCTTTGCGTAAAAATGTGTTGTAGTCCACAATGATCAGTTTTTAGTTCAAATTTCAATCCCACAAGGTAGTGTCTCCAAACCTTCAAGGCATATACGATGGCTAATAACTCCAAATTGTGCGTCGCATAGTTCTCCTCATGCCTTCTCAGTTTCCTCGAAATGTAAGCAATCACTCATCCATCTTGCATCAAGACTCTGCCTATACCTTCTTTGGATGTGTCAGTGCATACCAAGAAGTCTGTGTCCATGTCAGGGACCTTTAGTATCGGTGTTGTCGTCAACAACTCTTTAAGCCTCCGAAATGCTTCTGCACATTTCTCGGTCCAAACAAACTTCTTGTTTTTCTTCTGCAATTCCATGATTGGATTTGCTATCTTCGAAAATCCCTCGACAAACCGTCGATAATATCCTTCTAAACCCATAAAGCTACGCACTTCTGTGACATTCGTCGGCGTAGGCCATTCCATAATAGCCTCAACCTTGGCTGGATCCATGGCAATGCCTTCGCCGGAGATGACATGCCCTAAGTAGTGAATCCTCAATTGATAAAAAGAGCATTTGGAAAACTTCCCATACAATTTGTGCTCTCGCAGGAACTGTAGTACCAAGCGCAAGTGCTCGTCATGCTCCTCCGTCGTCCGAGAGTAGATCAAAATATCGTCAATGAATACTTGGATGAACTTGTCCAAGTATTAGTGAAACACCCCGTTCATCAAACTCATAAATACTCCTGGGGAGTTTGTCAATCCAAACGGTAAAACAGTAAACTCGTAATGTCCAAAACTCATTTTAAAAGCGGTCTTAGGGACGTCACCCTCCTTGATCTGTAACTGGTGATACCCTAATCGCAAATTGATCTTGGAGAACATTGCCACACCCTTCATTTGATCGAACAGATCATCAATTCTCGGCAAGGGATACTGATTATTGATCGTGGCCTTGTTTAGTTGACGGTAGTTAATGCAAATCCTCCATGATCCGTCCTTCTTTCGTATGAAAATAACCGGTGCACCCCACGGTGACACACTAGGATGTATCAATCCCAGGTCCAGCAACTCCTTCAATTGCATTTTCAACTCTTGCAACTCTGGGGTCGACATCCGATAAGGCATTCTTGCTATCGGTTCGGTCCCCGGTTTCAAGTCTATGGTAAACTCCAATTCCCTTTCCAGCGGCATCCCAGGTAACTCCTCTGGAAATACGTCCGCAAACTCCTTCACCACTGGAAGGTGTTTGATACCTTCCGCTACTCCCTTTTCATTTAGCGCAAGGATCGCATAAAGCTTGCACCCCTTGCGCATACTCTTCCATAACTGTAAGGAAGAGACGAACCTCAGGGTAACTCCCTGGTTCTGTCTTACAATCACACGTCTCTGTCCCTCATCATCGACCAAGCTCAATCATTTTGTCTTACAGTTGAGTATCGCCTCATGTGATTCCAACCAATCCATACCAATTATGACATCGTAATATCCTAAGATCGTAACATACAAGTTGGTCCTCGTGACAAACTCTCCCATGTTAAGGTCACAACCCGTAACTTTTCCTCCCACCTTCGATTTGGCTCCTGAAGCCATCTCTATGAAGCTAAACTCGTCCTGATCGACTACCTTTACCTTAATCCTTTTAGCGCTATACCAAAAATGAAACTCTTGGTAGCACCCAGATCAATCAAAATACTAAGGGTCTGGTCAGCCACAGTACCTGTCGTCTCGAGCACAGTCGACTGGTGCTCTGCCTGGCGGTTATTCACCACTGCATGAATCCGATGGGCCTTGCCCATATCTCCCACTGTAGTGGGTCCGACTGATCCAGACGCTCTGGTCCTCTCCACAGGACAGTCGCACTGGTAGTGTGGCTCCCCACACATCCAACACCCCTTCTTCGGCCTAGTAGTCCTGGTACCCAAAGTAGAAGATGTCGACCCACTGGCCTGGAACCCTAGTCTGTTCTGCTGAACAGGCCTAAATTATTGTTGTTGCGGATGCTGTGGTCCCCGATAAGGTGTCCGCTACTGAGGCGGCGGTCACCGGGGTGTAGTGAAAGTGGATCCCCTTTGGAAGCCACGATATCCCGACGTATGTCTCCCTGGTGTATGATGTTGCAGTGTTCCAGAGGAACCCTGCCCTGCTGGTCTCGCTGGAGTCCTGGTCTGACCCCCACTGATAAGCTCCTCCTCTTCTATGAGGGCCTTCTGGATGACATCGTGCAAGGTTTGAGGCATCAAGATCCTAACCTTTGCACGCAGGTTGCCGTTAAGGCCAAACACGAACCTGTTGACCTTGAGCTTCTAAGTGTTAAGGTGTGGAGCATACCAGAGAAGCTCCATAAAACGTGCCTCATACTCAGGCACCGTACGACCTCCCTGTCGTAATGCGTTGAACTCATTGAGCTAACGCTCAATGAATTCCTCTGAAAGATACCTCTCTCGGAACCGTTCCTCGAATAGTTCCCATGACACGTCTTCGATCACCCTGTTTAGTTGTGGTAGGAGTGTCTTCCACCATAGAAGAGCACTCCCCTTTAGTTGAAATACTACCATGCGGACCTTCATGTTGGAGGTATAATCGCGAAGTACGAAGCACATCTCCATGTTTTCCAACCATGCCTCGGCGGCGGCGGCGTCTGGGGCACCAAATAACTCGAGAAATTTGACCTTCTCGAGTTCACGGTGATTTCTACCAGTAACAGCCGGTGCGCGCGGTGGAACCTCGACGGGTGCCGGTGTCCTGGCCTCATCTCTGTCCAAACGGCTAATCAGTGCCTCAGACATGCACTGAAAATATCTCATCATCCCAAAAACATCGCCAACTGCTATCTTCTCCTGTCCGAGAACCTGCTCGTCTCCCTGGGGGTTAGACCCCTCAGGTGCGGATGCTACTGCAGGCGTCCCGCCTCCTCCCCTAGCACCTCGTCGTCTGCCTCCGCGACGTCCTCTAATCATAATTACATGCATGCACACAAGTCAACTCAATTAGCAATAGAATAATCAAATCATAACAACGAAAGTCGTAGTGAATCCCAAGTCGCGGGTCGAACCGACTCTGATACCATATGTGACAGCCTCCTCGTTACAACAACAACTCTGATAACAGGTGCAATTTTTTTTTTGTTTAAGGTGTGTACGCGCGTGTAAAAAGGAAACAGACACACTTGACTCTACGTCGCCACTCGACGACTAGCAAGACACAACCACGATGATCACAACAAGAAGACATAAGGCGCACAACAAGTAACTGCAAGCATTAAACGACATACTGTGTTATGTACAGTATGAACACAGATGGAACAATCCATAGTAGTAGATTTTACTATTTCTACACAAGAAAGCAAGGTGTTTAATCTTAGTTCTTTGCTCCAGAGAGAGAGAATGTCAGATAGGCTCCTAGCCGACTGCTCAGGCAGAAACTAGTAATCTCTGTCAGGAGGTCGCAGTGGTGGGAACTCTGCCTTTAAAGAGCCTGAGACTACTGATATGACCTTAGAGGTGTGTCGCAAGAGTGGAAACCCTGCCTTTAAAGGGCCCGAGACTCTTGATACAGCACTGGATTCTTTACATAGAAAATAATCACACACATAGACTTATATACAAAGCGACTAGCTTTATCAGATCGAAGAGTCTGATATCATACAACGGTGAGTTTGGAAAATTCCAATTATAGTACTAACCCTGAAATTAACCCGACCCTAAACTTCAGCAAAGAAATAAACAACAACTTTATTAACCCTAAATTTAACAGCCCAACCCTAAGCCAATCAATAAAAGCACCCTGCAGAAGGAACCCATTGTATAAGGGTGCCTGCCAGAATTAAGGGCAACACAGAAAAACCCAATACGCAATAAAAACAAAAGCCAATTGAGCAATAGGAAACTGATGAAGAAAATCCAGAACCACATGGGCACAACTTCAATTGAAATGTCATAGGACTCTTCGAGATTCACAATTTCATATTGAATCTATTTGATTAGTTATTCATAGCCTCACCACTATTTTTATTTACATGGAATAACTATTTCCTTATAATTATATCTAATCAATTAATCCAAAATAGTAAGAAAATGTTTTTCGTGTAGCCTTTACCCATTATAAAACCACTAAAATCAATGCATGAAATGGAATGCTCTAATTTTTCCACAATATGAACACAAGTTTGAAGAAATTAGATTTATATTCAACCTCCTGGTTTAGATTCTCACCACCTTGCCCTCTATAGTTGGAGATGTTGGTATCTATTATTAACGATGGATACTATGTTGATGTCATACATTAGTACTATGTTGATCTCATAAATTAGATTTATCTAGTTTCTTACATGTATATTAAGGATTATTGAAGCTATATAGGTTCGAATCCTTGCAATAAGAACATAAACGCACACTAAGAAGAAATGTGAAAGAAACTAAGTTGCCTTTGAAAGTTCCTATATTTTCTTCCAGATGACAACTTTTACATTGGGAAAAGGAGCATTTACTAGAAAAACGTCTCTGCAAATGTAGCACGTAAATCTTTAAATCTGTTAACAAGTCCATGAGCTTCTTTATCATAAGCAGTTGTCCTAGATTTTGTGTTCTCTTTCACTTGTTCGTGTAACTTTTTCCATTGTAAATCAACCAATGTATTGTAATGTTTTTACCAGATCAACTATTTTTTTTCCAAAAGCAAGCATTATTCACTATAATCCATACCTTGAGATTATACATTTTAATATATTTAAAAAACATATATTTCAATGACATAAATAAGATCTCAGAAAATGTGAACGTAATCCATACCTTGAGATTATACATTTTAATATATTTCAAAACATATATTTCAATGACATAAATAAGATCTCAGAAAATGTGAACGTGAACTTTTCCTGGCCAAAACAATTTGCATCCAGAATGAAAATAAATCACTAAAAGTGTTAGACTATGCTAACTTATTTATCTCTTACCATTTCTTAATGTTTCAAACCTGTCTATGTAACTCATTGAAACATACCCTCTTATTAAAAAAAAAAACATAAATAGATAAAAATAGAATAGGTTATTATTACAATTTTAGTTTAGAATGTTTATGTATTCCCAGTGATATTCAAATTATGACAGTAGCAGATGAGGCAATTTACCAGAAAAATGAAATGAGACAAATAACAATTATCATAGAAAGGAACTCTATAATTCAATCTGCAAGGACACATTAAAAAAAAGGTAAGATTTGTCAATGTACAAGTTTAAATGTAACGACGGACTTTTACCATAAAAACTCACTATCTCTTTGAAACTAATAGTTATATTTCACAAAATAAAATATTCCCCTACCTACCCAAGCCAGTAGTAAAATATATTCTAATGGTGTCTCCTTGAGCATAGAATTTGTTAGATCAAAAATGAAACATAATTATTGGTTATTTGACATATATATCAACATACACTGTCATGCTCATTTCTTATGATGAAATGTAAGATACACCAGGGGTAGCTTCATAGTTCCATACTTCACATGAGAATCTAAATGCAATTCATTTTCTTAAAGGGTTGATACAATGGATTAACTATTCCTCCATTACATATGATTCTAAGATTATAATGTATTATCATACAAAAATAACAGATATAGTATTAACGCTTCTCTCTTCACATTTTTTTCTTATACAAGTCATGTTCATTGCCATCTCATAACAACATTAGTCTCATAGTGAATTACAAAAGCCTCTCTTGGAATCTAGTGGACTCTAAATTAAAATTGTGCAGATTATTTACCACAGCGATATAAAATGCCCCCATCAACATAAAAACGCCCACTATGATGTGTAATATGCCCACAATGATGTAAAATGCCCCCATCAACATAAAAACGCCCACTGTGATGTGTAAAACGCCCACAGTGATGTAAAACGTCCCCATCAACATAAAAACGCCCACTATGATGTGTAAAACGCCCACAGTGATGTAAAACGCCCACATCAACATAAAACCGCCCACTGTGATGTGTAAAACACCTACAGTGATGTAAAATGCCCCCATCAACACAAAAACACCCATTGTGACGTGTAACACACCCACAGTGATGTAAAACGCCCCCATCAACATAAAAACGCCCATTGTGATGTGTAATATGCCCACAGTGATGTAAAGCACCCACATTAAAACAAATGCCCACAGTCATATATAAAAATGCCCACAGTCATATATAAACACAGCCACAAAGTCTCTTTTATCCCAACCGACATGCAACAACAGAGTAAGAAGAAATATTTTATAACCGTAACACCATTTCAATTGCCGAAGAACAAGGCAAGAAAACCAATCAATCCCATGAGAACCCAAGCAGATTGAAGTTAAGTATTTTTCATCTCACAATGCCAATACAAAAATGTTGATAACAATAAGAGAGGGTCAAGTTCCTAATACCTTCTGTCATGACAAATGAAAACATATCGTTGCCTTAACTCCCACCTTGAATGATGACCCCATGCTCCATGTTGCTCCTGCTCTGCACCGCTACTGCTCGCCGACCGTAGAGACTACACCGGTACCTCACAGCCAATCGCTAGGGGTACTCTACTTCCCCCTTATCCCCTCGAGCCGCAAAGGGGCCACACACAATCCAGATGGTTTGTCTAGCTTCCCAGCTCGCCTCGCAAGGCCGAGCTACCACTCCTATCCAAGATGGAAAATCCCAACTCTCCACAAGTAATCAGTCAAGTCACAATTCCGACAGCGTAATGTTACGCTAATAGCCGATCCCCTTCTTCCTCATCTTCCCTTTCTTTTATAGAGTTTTTCAACCCTCCAACTTTCCCTAAATCACATTTTAATTAAGTTTTAATAAAAATATTCTAAATATTCTCCTTCGCACAAGTGTCTTCCATCCCCCTCTTTCCTCAAATAATTATTTTCTTTAAATTATTAAATTACTCATTTCCCTCACCCACCTAGAGTTGCTCCTAAATTTCCTCCTAGGTGTTCCTAGATCCCCTTGCATGTTTTAAATAATTTCCCTAAAAATG